>JADRCD010233157.1:0-20735 GCA_019843815.1 Montemys delectorum | reverse complement strand
CCTCTGTTTTGTAATGTGCATCCCTGAAGTCTGCACTGATAATTCAAGGAGTCTCCACAAGTGGGAAGCTATCCAGTTAGGTGACAGCATAGCCACTGTGACTATTATGGTGGTTTGATCTTGTTTTTAATGAGAAACTACTGAGGTTGAAGTTTGAGTTATTCCCTAGTGGGTTCTGGCCTATAGGCTGCCTTGTGGTGGATGGGCAGGATTTTATTTTTGAAGTTGTTTTAAGTTAGCTTTCTTGTGTTCTCTGGTATATACCATCTGTGGGTTAACATTCAAACAGCAGGACAGAAGCAGCCTCATTTGATACTGAAGTTATAATAATGCTAAACGTTTGAATTGATGACCTATAGTTTCAAAAGTAGAGTTAATGGGGAGGTTGAATTTAGAATGTGTGTCAGTTTTCACCATTTGATAATTTAAGAAATATTAACATTTCAATCCAGTTATCTCTGTACTTCTTAACCCAGAGCCTCATGCTAAGTACCTTTCAGTTAATGAGAATTTATCTGACTCTCTCTGCACTTAAGGATTTTGTATTTTACAGGCAGAGTTTTTATCATCACTTGAAATAGTAAGTGCCCTCAATATTGTATCATCACATGTGCATGCAAACAGTATACATACAAACAAACAATACATGTGCATACACACAATAATAAACTTGCATACAAAAATATACATACACAAACAATACACATGCATATCTGGAATATCCACTCAAACAGAATATTCATGTGTGCATACACATAATATAAAAAATACGCATAGACACATATACAGCATATATACACAGTACACATCGACACAAACAATATACATGAACACATGAAATACACATTCACACAAGCAGCAATACTTGTATATAACACACATATCTACAATGTACATGCATACTCACAATACCCATGCACTCTCTCAGTATACATACTCACACAATACTCATGCATACATATTCATCCACACACCAATACACTCACTTCCATTGATGGTTGCACACATACATGTACTTGTGAGGCTCTGTTTATTATATGCATGTAGAGGCATAGCATGGAGGGAGTGCTGACAGTTTAATTGGGTAGCCCTGTAGTTCTGCTTAATCAGAATGCTAGCAACAATATTCTCTCTGAGTGTCTGGTCATCTACTTATCTCCTAGATCTCAGAACTGATGGAATGAGAAAGTAATAGCTCAGAACTCAAGGGCACCCACATCTTTCTAGAGTTACTTGGTATTAAATGTGAAGTGTAAATCTTGGAGTAACTTTAGTTTCCTGTTTGGCATGTGACCTCTTATACAAGTGACATCTGTAGTGACCTCTAACATGCTAGAATTTGGGGAGGGAAACTGAACTGTAAGGGAAGATGTCTTTCTTTCCTTACAATTTACTCTATGTCTGCTCATTTGTTACATTATCAGACAAAAACAAAGCCAGTCTTGTACTGCACTAATCCTTCCTCTCTAAACTTGATTGAACTCACATCTAGAAGTTTCTGTAAGACACTTTAGAAGTATGGACTTGTATAGACCTTACTCTCCCTAATTCATTATGTTTGACATTACTTCTTATGGTAATATACACCATGCTGAATTCTTCATCTTACTAATTTATCTATAAATAAAGTTTGTGCCCCTATAAAAAAACTCTGGCCAGGTGTAAAGGAGCTTACTTCTTCTGAGGACAGTAACTAGCTTTAATGGTCAACCACACTAAGCCTCATCCCTTTTTAATTTTTTTCACTATTTTTTGATGTTGAGGTAGAACTCAAGGCTTTGTGTATGGTAGGCAACTATTCCATCTCTGAGCTACAATCTAACCCTAGCTGTACTCTGATCATTGAGCTATACTTTAGTCCCAGCTGTACCCCCATTAAAAATTATACCAACTCGCAATGTGGTTGCACTTTGCACCAAATTTTCAATATGTGATATTTGATGGAAAGTCATATTCAAATAAGGACAAAAGATTAAAAGAAAGCTAAGCTCTTTGGAGACACAATGACCTCTTTTAGCTCCAGAGCCTTAGACAGGGAAGTGGTTGTAAATACCGTTAACAGTGAGTTTGTCTTCTAATAAGTCCATTTATTTCCTACTCAAAGATTAATATATTTCTCAGTAGGGTATTTCAAAGTCTCAATCATGCTTAAACTTTCCAGGAAAAGAAGGCAATAACAACAGACTTTCACAAACATTTCCATTATGTGGTTGTGAGTGAGAAGCTAGGGTTTTATTTAGTATATCTGAGTGTACTTTAGCACGATGAAGAATTGTGTTTTGTTAATTTTGCTACATTGTAATCTCTAAGAAAATGATGTATGATAGATCTTTGTAAAGATTCTCTAGACTGAAGAGAAATCTGGGCTGAGTCAGTGTAAAGTATGTTTGGACATGAATAACTCAATTAATTGCTTTAATTCCATTTTTGTATAGCTCTAATTATACCTACCAATATGACTCAGATGGCTATTTTGGGAAAATCTTCATGTTTATGTCAGCGTGCACTGAGACTCCTGACACAATGATTTCATTTCTGGGAGATCGGAATAGCCTGTTATACCTGAGAAAGTGCTGTGGAAGACACAGCTGCTCATTACATCCTGTGTGATTGCTAGTGCTTCCCGAAAATCTACTTCTCCAGTTCATCTTTTCAGTTTTTTATTCATTTTTATTCTCATCAGGTCATTAGATTTTTCTTCACATATGTGTCTATTTAATGACCATTTACTGAGGGCAGTGCATGACTACATGCTGGGCACACTTTAGTCAGTAAGTCTGGCAGTTCCTGGCCCCTGAGGCTTGTGGCCCTTGTGACACAGCTGAATAATACTGTGATGTGAGCATTAGCCTTGTAAGGGAAATCTCTATCCTGCTGGGACAATTGAGCCAGGACTGGCACTAAATGGAAGGTGACTGTCTCTAGAAGGCAAACAGCAGATGCTCAGGGAAGCCTGGGAAAGGTCTGAGAAGCTAGATCTCTGTTCTCCAACACCTTGATCATGGGATGCTTAGATCCCAAGGATAAGCCAGTGCACATGTGTGTGATTAAAGATGTTGTCCTTTGTGGTGCCTGCCAGAGCTGCAAGCTATGTGAAAAGGCAAGTTCCTCCTACCACCTAGAAACCAGTGGTCTAGCAATCTGGTCTTCAATACTGACTTGCATTACTTTTCTAAAGAAAGTCTTTTCCAAAATACTTAAGTCCAGTTCCCCCTTCTGTGAATGTCCACAGCCCTCTCTGTGGTCCTCTTTAGCACAGCTTGAGAATCAAGTTCTAGATGACCTGGGTCAGATGCACAAGCGACAAACTGAGTCTAAATCTGACCTTTTCTAACGTTCCCATATTAAGAACCAAACTATCAACACCTGAAGTTTTGGAAGACAGTCTAAATTCAAATTATGGAAATAAGTTCCATCAATTACAAAATTGATGACAATCTAGACTCTCTGAAGTCTGATTAAGTCCCATACGCCACAGGGTTGATAGGATTGTGGTAACTGGGTATGCATATATGCAGGAATCGCTAGAGATTGTTGAGGTAAATCACCTGATTCACCAACAGACTAGAATATACAGTGGGTATGCATGTCATGTGAGTGTGTCTGTGTATTCAGATCTAGCTCTTTAGCTCTTAGAAATTCTCTAAGGCATTAATGAAGCAAAGACCCACTGGCATGACACTCTAGGAGGTAGTGTGGGCACTCACATTTTAAGATAGAGTCAAAGGTTTGCTAACTTACAGCTGTCATTTCTAAGACTCACATGGACCTCTGTCCCTATCAGAAACATTTTAGTGTACCATCTTTGATTTCCCTGGTGATATTTTCCCTCCCCTGTAACTGGTGAGGTGGGAAACAAATCACTGAAAGTAGAATTATGTTCACACTCTATGTGCTACACTGGTAATGGTTTATTCATACTGTATGTATTAGACTGATAACAGCTTCAGGACTCCATGAAAAGAAAACTAAAGTAGCCATGAAGAAAATAGATCTTAGCTACCTGGTGCAATGTAATGTAGAACATCAAGGTATCTTAGGGATTTAGCTGAAGAAGTAGAGTCAAACTGGAGGCTTTCATTGTTAAACACCCTTTTATTTCTTGCTGGGAAAAATAACACAAGGTTGAGACAGATACAGTCCACTCACTGGTTGTGGATGGAACTTTCTTTTTTGAGTAATTTCCTTACTAATGACAGGAGCAAGGATCAGATTTCAACTTAGAATTTTCAAATGACAAGAGAAGGCCTATAGGGAGCTAAAAAGTTAGAAGAGACAATTTGATCAACCCTACATTTTCCTCAATAGAAACTTGGCTTAGTTGAAGAAGTTACAATAGATGTTAATTCAGGGTTTCCTGAGTATTTTCTCCACATATGTTTCATTAAATGTACTCATTATTCTATGTCATGTGAAGGAAAAGACTATCTCTTCTTTTCTTTGGCAAACCTCAACACAGTTGCCAGCACCCAGTGTCCTGCAGACTTTTGCTAGCACTGGGTCTGTGACCCTTAGCAGGAGCTCCATGAAGAACAGGGAAGTTCTGCCCTTTCATTGTGAAACTCAGTTAGCACTCCTCCTCCAAGTGTTCAACTGAGCAATGGGAGTTCTACAGTATTCATGTGTATGAAACATATTGGTATTTGGAACACACTCCTTTATTTGTTCACATAAAAAGTTGTGCTTTCTCCTCTCCCTGTCATGATGCACCCCCAAACACACCTTTTTATCTACTCTCTGCCATCCTTTCTCATCTCTCATGAGATGGAATGAACCCACAGTCTGAGATTGAATTCCAACTTTCTTTATGCCCTCTCATGAGGAATTGTCCCTACTATGACCTGGACATTAGCCTACTGTACTGAATTATTCTTCATGTGAAATCTTTGAAGCTCTTTGGGATTTACCTGTGGAGTGGGATATTTTTATACCTAGCTTCCATTTGTCTACCTGGGGACTCACTCCTGTTAGTCATTCTTCATTAAAAAAAAAAAAAAACAGTCCTCTATTCTACTCCTAGTTATATTTCCCAGAAAACCCTAGAACTAAGGTCTAGGCTCTCATCAACTTCAATCATTACTTTCAATAGCCAACTGTTCTATAGCAAGATGGCTCCAAATGGTCACAAACTCCTATTCATGGGAATAATGATATAGAAGAGAAGAATTCAAATGTGTCATCAACTGAATGAAGTGTTGAATGAATCTGTAACCCAACAGTTAAGATAAACATGTTAAACAGCTTAGCATAAGCAGTACTGGCCCTTTACACAGAAATGGCAAATGGAAAGTGAGCAATGACAGTTGATACACTTATGGATCTGAGATCTCACACTGCTTAGTCCCTCACAGTGTGGATAGAAAGGGCATACTCCTTGTGACTTGGTCTTCTCAGCAAAGCCATATCCATCAATGTTCTTCAGCAGCTCTTCCAGTTACACTGAAAAAGCTCTAGGTCTTTAGATCTAACACCACAAAGAAGGGGAGAGAACACAATAGAGGTGCTGATGGGTAAGTGCTGGGCTTGGCACTCTTAGCTTCATCTTGTGATGTGGAAACCTGGGGAGGCTAGTCGCAGGCAAGATTTACCCTAGGTGTTGCTGGGTCCTGGTGTACTGTCATCTCTGCTGGATGGAAGAGCAACTCCCAATTTCACAGTGATTTTAATATTAGTCTTGTCTATGGGACTTTTCATTGACTAATAGTACAACATATTTTTAAAGCAAGCAAGCAAGCAAGCAAGCAAACAAAATCCAATCAACCAAACAAAAAAAAAAACCTTATGCATTAAAATTCTTTTCAGTTATAAAGAACTGTAAGCCAAGCTGGGGAATTTGCTTGTTGGTATGTGCTTCATATGCAGGCTTAGCAACCCCATTTCAAGTCTCTAGCTCCCAAGAAAGTACCAGGCACAGTTACATGTACGAACAATCCTGATAACTGGGAGTTTAGGCAGAGACAGGAGGAGATCTTGGATTTTTTTTTGTTTGTTTTTTTGAGACAGGGTTTCTCTGTATATCCCTGGCTGGCCTGGAACTCACTCTGTAGATCAGGCTGGCTTTGAAATCAGAAATCTCCCTGCCTGTGCTTCCCAAGTGCTGGGATTAAAGACGTGTGCCACCACTGCCCAGCGAGATCTTGGATTTCTGACCAGCCACCATAGCTGAAATGGAATTGTGTGTTCCATGTTCAGTCACAAACCCTGTCTCAAGGGAGACGACAGAGATAGAAAGTGGTGAAACAGGACACCTGGTGGCTTCCTCTGTACTCCATAGGCATGGGAATGGACATCCTAAAATGAATGTATACACCACATACATATAACCTATCAGACATCCAATTTCAGATGTGGTTAATGTAGTGATGGAGAGTCCACTGGCTATGATGTGATAAGTCATACAGGTGATACTTATACATCATGAGCTGAGATGGACATTTCTTTGTACTGTTTTTTTAGTAAAATAAGGAATAGGAAGCAGATGCTTCTGCAGGAAGGGGAGACACTCATCCCAATATCATGTGAATGTTTGGGGCTACTTCTCTGATTTGCAAATTCTAGATACTGTTATACTGAAAGAGAATTTAAAGCAGCTTGAATCATTGTGGCCCACAGCTTCCTTGGCTCCTGTCCAGGATGGTGTTTGTTTGTTCTGTAGAAGTCTACATTTTGAGTAAATGCATGTTCTCTGTGGTGTGAAGATGTCAGTTATATCTATCTGAGTCCTTCAAATAAAATAGTCTTAAGTGGATTCTCCATTGAAAGGTTAATTATTCACCCTTGCCTTTTCATTCATTCCTCTCTGTGCAGATGAAACATCAATGCTGTAAAGTGTCCTTCAAAACTGTGCTGTCCTCAGAGAAACTAGAGCCAATGAAGGCACATTAGTTTTCCAGTGATTAGAGCTGTGGGCTTAACGTCCTCAATCTTAATACACGCTGCCTTTTAGAGAGGCAATGATGCAGTATACTAACTTCTTGTTATGATCACTGTAGTCTGTGAATTCAATATCTCCACATTCATAGCCTCCCACCACCACCAGTATAAACACATACTCTGCCTCCCAGAGGCCATGGCTACTTGCAGAACAGATTCTGAGAGGGGGAAGATAGGTTATTGCACAAAGTCCCTAGGATTTGCAAGATGTGCTAGTCCAATTAGAAGAATTTCTATAAAATTATTCAATATAGAAGACTCAGTGGCTCCAGATATATACGACCCTTCCATAGGACCCAGCATCTACATGGTGGCTCAAAACCATCTCTAATTCCAGTTTCAGAGGCTCCAATATTCTTTTCTCTTCTGCTCTTCCTTGGATACTTGGCACCCATGTGGTGCATAGACATATATACAAGCAAAAAACCCATTCATATAAAAATAGTTTAAAAATATCAATTGATATAATTGGACTAAAATACTCATTTTTAAACAGAATTGGAATTCTTTTAAAAATCATTTGAAAGATTATATTCAATAGCCACAGAACTTACTACACCATATTGAGTTCTTCAAACTTATATAAGCCTATACTTCCTAAGACAAAAAAATAGATGATAGATAGGTAGATAGACAAATGAGATAGATGATAAACAGGTAAAAGATGGATGATAGACATATCTATATATAGATGGTAGATAATAGAATCAGATATATAGATAATTCAATCAATAGATAATATCTAATACCTATCTGTCATCTATCTTAAAAGGATAGACAATTACATGTTTTCATAGTTGTTGAAATAATAGAGCCAGAACAAGAGGTAAATGACTCTCACCTCATGGTGATCATGGTTATCAATACATTTCTGAAAGAATTGAAGATGTCTTTCAAAATTACTGATAGAGTAGGGACAAGTAGGTTCTCTAGATAGAAATCTTATGCTGTCCAAAATGACAGAATATGCAAGTGTTTTAGGATGATGCTACTCACCCTGTCATGTGACTGACTCATTGTTGACTTCTCTTTCCCATGGGATCTATCTTTATTTCTCTTTATAGAGATGTACCATGTAGACATTGGAGACTTTGGAAATCAGCAATTGCGTTATTTAGGGACAAATGGCAGCTAGCAGAATCTAAGTGTTCAGAGGATGGAATGTCTGGATGGGGGGACTTCAGCACATTCCAAAACCTTGTGTCTAAAAGGTATACTAGATCAAGGTGTGTGAAGAATTAGACCACTGGTTTCATGGT
This sequence comes from Montemys delectorum, assembly GCA_019843815.1. Taxonomy (NCBI): domain Eukaryota; kingdom Metazoa; phylum Chordata; class Mammalia; order Rodentia; family Muridae; genus Montemys; species Montemys delectorum. Next base: position 12,543 of record JADRCD010233157.1, on the reverse strand, counting down.
GACCTAAGTAAGACACAGAAATTATGAAATGACACCCATGGACTTATATCAGATTCCATGGTAACTTAGCTTAGATCATGAAATCTGTAAGATAGTCAAGATTAACATGTAGAACTAATTAGCCACCTAAAGTACAAACAACATTGAATATGATGCATATAAATAGGATAATTAACTGGACCAAAATTCTTTCAAAATAAAATTAAATGCATTTAAAACTTATATTGCCAAATTTAGAAAATTCTCTCAATATTTAATTCATCATTGTGCAGCTCATGTACATTGAAAAGGCCATGTTGAACTTAAATGCCAAGGTGTATATTTTTGTGCCAGCAGAAAGCAGTTTAGCTATCTCAGTGGCATCTTGGACTTCTATGGATTGCTATCCACATTTGTTTATGGTGAGCTGTCCCAAATGTCCCATTTAGGATTAGGGCAAGACAAGGGCACAGGAAGAAGGCACAGTACCAGGAGAGTTTTGCTTGAAAATGGAATGTGTACCTCCTGTTCTCCAGTAGAATAATCTCCACATTGCAGCAATCAGAAGTTTCTACATGGTCAACCTAGACACTTAGACCAGAAAAGCATTCTCTTGCCTTTCCATATCTGGTAATGCACTAAAGCCATGAGTTACGAAGAAAGTAAAAAAAAAAAAATCAATCTTTGTTCAGTCATGAGGACAGAAAAAACAGCCCCTTATCCAACAGAAAAATAAGAGAGCAAAGATAAGTTATATACAGAGTTTGGGAGTAGTAAATGCTGTTCTTATTGTCTTAATGAGAGATTGTTAGCTAGAAAACTATGATTGAATACCTATAATGAAGAACTTTCTTTCTTCCAGTCACTAATATATGTATAATATAAAAATCTGAACTAATAGTGTCCATTACTAGAGATGCATTCATTTGTCCACCATGATATCCATGCCCTCTGAGTGTTTCTGAAAAGCTTTGACACTGAAAGGAAAACAGAGAGATTTCACATCAATCCCATTTAAGTATGTCATGGTTTTTAAATATATATATATATATATATATATATATATAATTTATATACATACAAAATAATGTTTTTGTCAACATCTCTTTAGTTTTTGACACATTTCTAAAAAAGAACACCATAACTGTACGATAATAAAAAGGGTGATTAGAAAATAAAATCACAAACATTTACATAAATTTTAATATTTACAGTCCCTACCCAAGGTAAAGGGTATTATAGAAGGAGTATTCACATAAATGTATTGAGCATAATATACCCCTTGAGCTCTTCTACAGTTGTCTTGGGCTTGCTTTGGTTTGGTTCATGTATATGGTTTGGTTTGAGTATATGAACATATTTCTAAATATTATGGGAGCTGCCCTCTCCAGAATTATTTGAGTGTGCAACCCAGGGTAGACAGAATAACATTTTACCTTTGACCCCTAGCTGCCAGGCTCAGGAATTGTATATTTTCCCCCTGGATCCTGCCCACAGTGTGGGGAAGTTGATGGTACTGCTTTGGAAATCAGATTTTCATGTGGCATTGAGTAGAAATCTAAGTGTCCCAGTGAGAGGTGTGTTGAAAGCCTTGAACATATGGCCCCAGAGTGCAAAGGAGGCCTTCTGATGGACCACTGGCCATAGCTTATTGGACAAGGCTACAAAAGCCGAGATATGAGTGTCTAAGATAATAGTGAGCAGTGGTCAAAGAGAACTGTCTGTGACCTTTAATCTATATTTCTCAGAAAATTTGTTGTTCACAGAACCTGTGTAGTCTATCGTCTTTTTTCATTGTAGTGAACAGTATTGTATGAAAGGTTTTTCAACTGCTACCAAAACACAATACCACTGCATATTATCACTATTGGTATTATTTTTGCAGCTATTAGTCAAAGAGCCAAATAAAATTGTTCCAGAATATCTACCTATTCCTCCTGACTGTAGATTTTAATATCAGTCAATGTTTATTATCTTTTGTGGTATAATTTATCTTTACTTATCTCCCCCCCAGGGCATTCTGCGTATTTGTTGTTCAAAGCTTGCTTGGATATTAACTACCACTTGAATTCTTCCTGGTAATTTACCTCAAGAATATAAAGGACTTTCATTGGCAAATTGCTTGCTTCAATATATGTCTCACATGATGGACCATGTCTTTCCCCCTGTGCCCACCACATGTAGGGATATGTTGTATGCATAGATCCCAAAGGTTAACAAATCACTTTAACATGTAGCTTCAGGACTTCATGCTATTCTTCTATCTGACAAGCAAAGGAGGCATTTTAACTGTTGTTGTTGTTGTTGTTGTTGTTGTTGTTGTTGTTGTTGTTCTTGTTCTTGTTGATGATGATGATGATGATGATGATGATGATGATGATGATGATGATGGCAATGATGACAATGATGATGATGATGAAGATGAAGATGAAGATAATGATGATGTCTTATAGTTTTGTTTTATCAAGGGAACTATGAGGTCAAAGGTGCTGAGGTGATTCACATAACCCACTAGGCAGCATGTCATATCCCATCTCAGACTCTGGTGCACAGACTCAGGAACTTCTCCCGACAAGTGCAGTTGGCTTCCCCTCTGTGTAGCCACAAGTTGGTGTTTATACCGTACATGGGTTCTAATGCCTAGCTTTAACCAACAACTATTTATAATTATAGAGAATGGATGTAAAGACTATGTATCATAGGCATATTGTGGACTTAAAGTCCACCTCCAAGCCTGGAGTCCATGTATCTTAAGCAGGCATGCTGGGTAATCTTGGTTGTCAACCTGACCACTTCAGGAATCAACTAAATCCCAACTGGCCAGGCATACAGATGAGGGTTTTTCTTGGCTAAACCATGTGGGGTGGGAAGACCCAGTCATTATCTTTACCACACCTTTTTATTAAAGCCCAGACAAAAGGATATGGAAGAAGAAACTTTTGCTTTTGGGTCATCGTACTCTTGGTCTCATGGACAACTTCACAGGACAATTTATCCTAGTGAGGCATTACAATGCTGGTTTTAGAACCCACTTCTCTGGGATTCCAACATAAATTGAAGACCAGAGCATACATTCAGTTTATGGCTTGAACAATGTGATTTGTGATCTTTCTAACCAGAGACAGACATTGTTGGATTAGTCAGACCACAACCCTCAAACCACTCTAATAAATCCCACTTCATAAGTATGTATACACACACGTTCTATCAGGTCTGTTCATCAAATGAATCCTGAATAATAAAGGAGGAGTCAGTGGCTTAATCATCTAGATTAGCAAAGTTCAGTGTGGTGTGACACACAGAATTGAGTCTCCTCAGTGAAGTACTTTTGGTACAAGAGGACCCTAAATGACATTTTGTGTATTTGAAACCCATTTAGCATGTAGATTTTTTACTGAAAATTTATGACTTGGGAATTTTTAATTAAAAGTATTTTTTTTTCTGTTTGGGTAGAATAAAACACAAATATATCTTTCTGGCTGGGTAGAATAGCACCCAATTAGATTTTCTATTTAAGTATAGAGTCAGGCATGCTTCTTTGATTCTACCAATAGGAATGTAGAGGCAGGAGTTCAAGGTTACTCTGGGATATATAGAGTGATCCATTCCATCTTGAGCTGTTTGATATATGTCTCAAAACTGCAAAAAAAAAAAAGATAAATAATTTATCTTACCAAACAAAGACTTTAAAGCATTTTCAATATTTTCTCTGGGAAAATGTACTTTCTCCTCTAAAGTTCTTATAAGTTTTTATTTTTTGTCTTTTAGAAGAGTGCAATTATTATGAATTATATATATTATACATATAATCTGTCAATATTTATTACATAATTTCTATCACATATTACATATGTTAATACATCTAATAAAATATACATTATGTGTTCCTTAAAGTTCTGCTAATCTGCTCTTCAATCTGCAAATTTTGATGCATTTCTTTCTACTGAGCATTGCTTTTTTGCTTGCTCTGTGTCATACACACACACATACACCATAACAATAAAATTAAAGTCCAATTAAAGTGTTGTGGTTATGTTCCTAAAGTCATAAATGCAATTGTTAATAGTCTCCAAAATGCTTCACTGTTCCAGCTTATAAATGTCATCTTCTCATCTTTTCATACCCTTGGATTAGTCTTGGATGTACTCACCTGGATTAATATACACAGGCAAGGAAAACAGAGAAAGGTTTTAGAATGACAATTCAGTTTTTACCATATGATATCACTGTCTCTAAAATATCATTAGATACACATGTAGAGGCTTTCTTATTAGGGAAGCTGTGCCCATTTGTCTTCTATATATTAAAGATTCTTTCTTGTCCTTAAACAAACTGAAGCAGACTTGTCATGGAGGATTGGGGAAGGAGAGCAACTGAGAGGAAACCTTGTGGTATTGAAGGTTAATTAATCTTATCACTGCCACTTTTATAGTGTACCTTGTTAGTTGTCATTATAGACAATGAAAAGAGATCTGGGCTCTGGATACTTTGCTCAGAATCCTGCTTCTTATGCCCTTTGCTTCTTCACCACTTCATTTTCATGTCTCCCCAGATTGCTGGGCCATTTCTCATCTAATCTTAGGCTCCATTCCAGAATGAGGCTGGCATTTGCTTGAATGGATGCTCTGATTGACTGTCATGCAATATGTTTATTGAGAATAATGGGATTGGCTATATTTCAGCAAATCTAGATATTTACATTCATACTTACAATATCATTTCATATTAGCAGAATATTATTTCTGTTCTGTAAGCTTCTTGCATTTGCCTGGTGGTATGAAACTACCAACACTACATGAAATGACTTATTTATGGGTTAATTTTAATAATGCAATTAAAGCAAAGCTCTCTGGAAATGCCATAGTTCTCATACCTTGTTGTTATTAATCAGTATCAGTGTAGGCAAATGGTCTTTCAAGAAGCCAGGGAAACACTGCATTTACTTCCAAACACAAAACATGGGAGAAAGGCGGTAAATTCTTAGCCCTCTTGGAAATAGTGAAAACTCAAGTTCACTGTAGGTCTTTCTGAAGGTCATGAGGATTTAAATCATTGAAGATCCCAAGATCAACTTTAGCTTTAACACTGTGGGTTGATTGCCCACAAGAGTCTTATCTACAAAGTACAAAGGCTAGAGTCTTTGTTCTCTATAAAAAGATAAGAATTGAAAGCTTGGCATTGGAATGATGTCTTCCTGCAATGACACTCAACATTTCTTGTGGTAGAGCTGAACTGTACATGTTAGAATCACATCAGTTATTCTAATTGTGTTGTGATTCAGATAAAGTGACTTTCTAACCAATCCCCACTTAGCATTGCACCTAGTCTATAAGTGCTTATTGTTAAGTAGTCTTGGTAAATTTCCAGATAATCCCAAATTCCTAATGTTTATAGCTATTCAAGGGTGTCCCATGCTTTCTATTTTATGCCTGCATTGCCCTGGACAATCTCACCAAGTGCTTTGCATCTAACCCTTTTCAACATGAGCCCATTCTTTCCCAAGGTTACATTTGGATATTGCTTTCATAGGCATAAGGATAATGTGACTTGTGCAGAGATTTACATTTTAACTTTTCCTGTTCATTATTTTGTTCTAGTCCCATACACTAGATGCTGTGTCCCATGAGTGCATTGATTTTTCTATAATCCCAGGCTCTAGGTCAGAGCTACTTTATTACTGTTTTCTGCAAATATTTCTAAATGAATCTCTTTGTTTAATGCTCCATCAGCATCATCTTCCCATTTAGATAGTTCATTGGCAGTAAAACCCCCACTGGAATGTAAACTTATTGGTATAAGCCAACTACATTGGTTTTTCTGTTCATACTGAGACATGGGTCTTCCACAAACCAGATCTCCAAGGAGAATCTGCTTAATGACTGAAATAATGCAAAATAGAAATAAAATTCACTTACCTTTTGTATGTGGAAATGCATTCATCCTCTGAATTATGAATGGTGAAAAACACTTCACAGCAGAAAAAGATAAATTATCTCCTTAGGAAAACACATCAATTATTTAAAATATTTAAATATTTTACCTTTGGCTGTGAATCTCAATGCTATACTTTTCCATATCTTGTCATAACCCTCATTTTTTAATCATTTCCATATTTAGAGATAGTTTATGTGGTGATCAGACAATTGAGCTGTGTGGAATCAGAGCTTCCTATTGTTTATAGTTCCCAGCAGATGCAAAAATCCTGGCATATTTAAGACTTTCAGAACAAATTCTGTCCTGTTCTTCCAGTCTTTATTTCCTAATGCATACACCAATTATTTACATAATATTTGCATATTGGTATTACCAGCAATCTAGAGATGGTTTAAAGTCTACAGAAAGACTCATTTAGATTATATGCAAATATTGTGCCAGTTAATGAAAGGGACATATGCATATGTAGCTTTAGAATTGTTGATGTTAAGAGACCACTCACCACAATGATTCTGAGAAACAACTGTCACATATACACACATACACACAAACATACACACACAGAGACACACAGACAAATGTGGAATTCTTCTGGGTCTCAAGTTCTTGATCCCCAAGGGCTGATATAGGTGCACTGAGTTTGGGGTCTTGGATGCCAGGGAGAGGAAAAACTAAAGTTGGGAAGAGTCAATGGATTGATCCCAGGATTGGTTATAGCTACCTCCATCACTGTGTGCCACTGAGCTTCGGCTTAACTGCTTTTCCTTGTAAAAAAGAAAACTCCAGAACATGCCATCAAGAGGGATTTTCCATGTTGTAGATAAGGAACTAATCTCCAATTTTAAGATTTAAGTGAAAGGCTGTCTATAGTCAGCATGGAGCAATGTTTGGTTCTTCAGTGGGATATAGTAGTGAAAGAGGCAGCTAAAGAAAAAAGCTAGGTTATAGACTATAGGCTTTAGGTTATAGCTTATAGGATATTGGCTATAAGTTATAGCATATAGGATATAATTTATAGGTTATAGGTTATTGAAAGGGTTGGCCAAGACAGAAGCTGAGGGAGAAAGAAGTGAGGAAGACAGAGGATTCTGTTTAAGTCCTCCATAAGATACCAAGTAACTGCAGGCTAGAAGAGTTGCATGGAAAGCCTGCTGGTCAGAACATGCACATTTGAAGCGCAGTAGAGGCTGATGACTTGATTGATGCACAGTATGTTGACTAGAGTCATTGGTAATGCACACTTGAATCCTGCTGAGAAAGTTGAGAGCACATTTTTCTCAGCACAAAAAAATGATAAAGAGGTGTGGTGACTAACGTATATGGTATATGCTAATTAGCTAAATTTAGACTTGTACATATATGCAAGTTTGTTTTCAATACCTGTCATGTATGATAAATGAATGAGGTTTTATCTGTCAGTTTATGACTACAATAATAAAACAAATAAACCCAAAACCTGACAACATTGTATTTGTTAAAAGTGAATTAAAATTTCAAAATACTATGGAATAAATATCCCTAACACTTGATTGGTGAGAAAGGATAGAGGAGTCAAGAGGCTGTCTCAGCTGTTGGTGGTACAGACATCCATAGATACAGCTGAGGGGGGAGAAAGAGGAATCTGTGACTATTTCTAGAAAATGACTAATTGCCTGACTGTAGAAAATTGAGCACAACCTTTTAGTTCTTGCTTTTTATCCACGTTAAGGAGTTTTGGAAAGTCATGTGGTTGTAGTAAGACAAAAGCAGCTTCTCTGGGTGTTTTTTAAGTATGTGTTTTACTCTTGAGCTGAGAGCAGTGGCACATCTGTCATCCCAGGGTGCAGGAGGCTGTAACAGGAAGAGAATGAATAAGAAGTACTATATGTAAGGAGAGCTTGCGTCTAAAATATGTTGCTTGCTAATCCAAGTCCACAGTCTCTTGATAGTTAGTTCATATTCATGGCCTTTAGACCTGGCTTCTGATGTGAATTCCTTCTCTTGCTGTGACTTTGGACAAGTCAGTTTTGTCTACTATTTACAATGGAGAGACTAAAGGATCTAGGCTTTGCCAATGCCATTGCTGAGATGACACAAGCAAAGATTCAGATCCTGCTGATTTCACAAGTTCAGCCAGAGTTAGCAATTGGCGTTTTTGTCAGGAAGGGGCAAGGCACCTCTGTACTAGAAGATAATGTCACTCCCTGGAGAGTTGTTCTGAGAGAGAGCAGTAAGACCATCATTGTTCACCAGCACAGCCAATACCAAGATCTATTCTTCTATACCTTAATGGTGAGCACAGCCAAATACATCCACTCTATGGTGTGCATTCTTGCTCATAGTTCACACTGGTTACTGATGGCCTTATCCAGGAACAATTAACTGAAGGATGAACAGCACATAGGTGTTGTCTGTTGTCATCTAGACTGTAGACTCTGACTACTCAGGGTCCCTCTTGTTCTATTGGCCATTTAACAACCACTAGTGAAGCATATGAACCCTGATCCACAGATAGCATTGATTATATCCAAATGGCACCAGCATTCATACTGACAGAGTGTCCATGGGGTGACATGTCACACAAAGGACATCAATAAACATTGCTTTAACAACAGCTGCATCTCAAGGCCTTTCCTATCCTAACAGAATAATGAAGAAAAATGTGGCACAAGACTATGTCTTTATTTTTACTTATATTTCTAAAATCAAAATTGTAAACATAAGAAAAATAAACATCTTAATATATATGCCTCAAAACACTCATTTCAAGGTCTGTAATAGAAGAATTGAGTCAGAAGAAATAACTATATTATAATTTATTGATGAACTAAGAAACAATGAGGGGTCTGCCAGTCAAAGCACAGTATTACAAAATCAATTAGTGCCTAGAGTTATAGAGAGCTATGAGTTATAATATTATTGCTGAGAATCAAACATGGGCCTTTGGGAAGAGAAGCCCATACTTTTAAACACTGATCCATCTTTCAGGCCACTACAAATCCCATTGTAAAGTATACCGGAATTAAAAGTACATAGAGCTAAATATATACAAAATAGTTTCCACATATTTGTGAAACTCATTTAAATAGTTTGTTCTAGCTTTCATTAATTATGTATAGGATTTACCACTGCTCAATGTATTTAAATATAATTTGCTAATAGGATATTAATAATATATGTATATAAATATATCACATGTATATATACGTATACTACACACATATACACACACTGTGTGTGTACGCACATATACATACACATACTCATTCACACTTAGTGTGGGATAGATGGCCTTAAGCAAACTCTTTTGCTTTTCTTTTTTTTCCCTTTCCTTTTCTTTTTTCAGTTCAAAGTTTCTCTTTTCCTCTTTATGTTGTTATCATGACCTTGGAGGGTATCAAATTTAGGTTTGCATCGAAGATTTATCTTGCTCTCTCTGCCTTCAGTGAGAGAAAACAGAGATAGGCTTACTGCTCCTCCAAGTACCTTCTCATTGTCTCTGCGCACTGAAAATATTCCTTTTGAGAAACTCCAGACTGAGGGACTATTGCCAATTTATGGCCAGTCTTTGCCTCCCCTGAATTCCAGTTATAAAGAAAGCTAAGTATCTACCTCTCACTTTGAAGAGCTATGTAGGGCCCTCATTCATCTCTTGCCTATCCATGCATATGTGGAGCTAATAATTGGATTTTCAGAAAACCAAAACCCTTTTCAACACATGCCACTTGAGTTTCCTAGGTGTTATCTCTAAGAATTCTGACTTGAAATATTTTGTATTTTAACACTATCTTATTGTTAGAATTATTTCCATGTATGTCAACATTGTTATAACTTTATAACTATTAAAATATATTTATAATACTTCATAATACACACAGGTGTATCTTCATGATATTATAACTGAACTGTTGAAGGTAAATTTAAAAGGAGATTTTGAAACTCTAGAAAGATTTAGCTGAACAGGAAGGTCCAACTGAATTTGTACAGCACCATTTTGTGGATTGGAGGGGGCAGGGTCTGTGCACAATGCATTCATCACTCTCTATTGCTAATTACAGATAAAATGTGTGAGCAGCTGTTTCATGCTTCTACCACCAACACCAAACCTTCCCCGCAGTGAGGAGCTATACCTTCATCTCTTCATCCAAATAAACCTATTTGACTTTACCAGCCATTTTTACCTTAAGTATAAGAGGAATAGCTAATAGAAAATTAATAGAGAATCATGTTTTAATGACCTTTCTTTGCAAAGGAGGCATTTTGCATTGAAATATAAAGAAAAGCTGTTCATCAAGAAGAGAGATCAAGGACAGCAAAGATGAACACAAGACTAAAGGATAAAGGAGTTATTCCACATCTACCATCGAAGGGAAATCTAGGGACAAAAGCAACCAACTTGGGCCACACCTTTGTTTTCACTTTTCTTGATGGCCTGATTGTAGTGCCTCTTAGTGGGAGCAGGCTACTTTTCCCAATGGGAGACCTTACTGTCTTGAGGCATCTGGGGCATATCCACAAACCTCCATGAGCTACCTTGCTATCTTGGGGAGCCATTTTCCTCACATGGTGTCATTCAGAAATGGTCTAATGTCTTGAGCAAAAGGGAATGGTTCTATAGACCCAATCACATCACATCCTAACAACTACCTTCCAAAGCTTCTCTAAGATCCTCTTTCCTATTGTTTAATTAACTTTTATAGAACCACATTTGCATGTTCTCAAACAGATATGCCCAAGGATCCTAAATATGCACTTCTCTTTGTTGGGTTGGTGGAAGACCTTGGACTCTGGGAACTTGATGAGGCTATGACTTTGACATGTGTGGTTGTCAGTTCTAGACTAGATTGGTTGGTCAACTGGATCTTCAGTTCTATACATATAAAATAGACCCCAGAATGCTGATATGAAACCTGAGAAATATATAATATGTTTCTTGAGAAATATATTCTTGAGAAGCTCCAAAACTTAGGAAATGAGGTATGACTATATTTCTGGTACTTTATATTAATTGTATTTACAATTGATTAGAATTTTTACATAAAATTATTTTTACTAAACTTTTAAGTTTCAGTATTTCTGTTGGTACAAAACTGTCTTTTATAATAAGGTAAAAAACCAACCAACCAAACAAACAAAAAACCAGACATTTTATCATCTAAAAATTAAAATAAGGCTTGAAGAGTAAGATGTGTAGGACTATACTACAAAAAAAAAAATAGTCCAAGAAAAAACACAGCTTGAAAGTTTTTTGGTTTTTTATTTTTTTTTAAAATATTCTATTTTGGTACTATTGACTACTGCAAATTCCAATTGTTCAAATGTGGGCCAGCAAACAGGAAGTATGCTTATTCTCCTTGAGGAAAATGCCAATTAAAACAGCATTATGATCTCTTTCAGAATGGTGCAAATGGCTATCATAAGGAAAAAATAGCAAAAACAAATTTTGATGAGAATACAGAGGAAAAATAAAGAGCTCTTATATAATGTTGATATGGAAGATTATAGATTATTCCAGACTCTGTGGAAGTCAGTATGGAGATGCATCAAATTATTAAAAGTATGATCAAAGTACACTGCCTGTGGATGTTTACCTAAAGTATAATATGCAGAAATGCCATAGAGATACCAGGATGTCTGTGTTTACTGCACCATGATTTAGACATTGCCAGATAAGTGAATGGGAAAAAACAAAAACAAAATCAAACAGCAGCACAACAAAAACCATGATTCCTGTATACAGTGGAGTCTCATTAGGCTCCAAAAAACCAAAATTGTCATTTGCTGGAAAAATGGATGGAGCTAGAGATACTCCTGTTCAGATAAGATGGAAAAGAAAAGTTTCTCATTTCTAGATTCTATGTTGTACAAAACTGTATAAAAATGTGTGCATGCAAATGTTTATGTTTGTGTGTGCATGTATGTGTCTGTGTGTGAATGTGAATGAAAGCACAAATGAGACTGAAATGAAGATGGAGATGGGAGAGAAAGGAACAGTCATGGGAACCCAAAGTACATGCCATGCTTACTAAAAATATGCTTATGAAACCATCATTATGTACAATGACTTTACTAAAAAAAAAGTTATAATAAAAGGCAAACTCCCTAAAGATAGCACCTGAGCATGTGCCCTAAATTCTAGTTATTTTCCTGAGATGAAAATTCCTTTTGCAAACCTCATTGTACTGGTGTCTCAATCCCAAATATTTCCAGAAGTGATTGGGAATGAAGGAGAGGCTAAGCATTAATAGAGCCAGCGTTTTTGACGTTTTGGCCTTTGAAATATTCTTGTCAAGTTCTTTCTCCTTGTCTATTTCTGTCCTTATTTTAAATATCACTAAAGTGGACAAATGGTATCAATGTTTTGACATAGGTATGGTGCCTTTGCAGTTTTTCTAAATATTTTAAATAACATATGTCATTTGGCTGATATAACCACTCTCTAAGCCATTTCATGTAAAAATAATTATTACTACTACATACCATTAGTGAGGATTTATAAATGTTAATTTATTACATTAATGAACCTACTTGCTTAAAACTCTTTAAGAGTCAGGAAAAAATAATCCACATAAACAAAAATATCCTTTATAAGATCTATGATCTAACTGGAGCTGGTAAGCTTTACTTTTTTGTTTGTTTGTTTGTTTGTTT
>JADRCD010233156.1:0-14853 GCA_019843815.1 Montemys delectorum | reverse complement strand
ATTCTTCCTTAGGCTTCATGTACAGATGTGTCTGGCGAAGAGAACACGAGCTGTTTGGCTTGGTATAAAATAGGATATTCCCACAAAATAATAACATTTGAGAGAATTGGTATATGCTAATATTAAAATGTGCGTTGCAGATAGGACGGCGGCTGATTCAGAAGAAGACACTTTTGGTGGTAAATATTTGAAATGGCTTCTTTCCATAAACATCCCAGGTACATAAGCAAATACTCAGGCGCCAATCACACCTCCTTTTGGAAAAAAGTAAACTTTACTGGAGGCACCAAAATTTACTACCACCTAACGCTGAACAAAGAGAACAATAACAAAGAAATCACTTTGCAAGATGAGCACAATTTAGCTTGTAAACAGATGAGCCTAAAACATAGAAAACAGACCAAGCAAAGAAAGGAAGTAAATTGTTCATAACACACTGACCTTCACACAATTTCCTGTGAGAAATAGAAGTGATTACCCACATAGAATTAGGATTTAGTATAGTTTTAATTATAGATGCTGTGTATAATTTACTCATTTAATTATACTATATAGGAATATTCTGTTTTACTCAAACATTATTATTCTTTTAGAAGAACAAAAATTGCAGTAAAAATATCTATTCTGAAAGAAAAGATAAGCCCAAGTATTTAATCTTTTATTTCTCTTAAAAGACTAAATATTATATATATATCAGTTTAGGGGAAAGGTGCTTTCCTAAAACCTGTTTATGCAAAGTTTCAGCAAGTAAAAAGGCAATAAAAAGAGTTAAAAAGATTTGACAGCAATTCATGATACAAAAGCCTGTGAAGAGGGCAAAATTGTTGAAAAATTTTACAAACCTTCTGGGTGTAAGGGCATTAGTGAGGCAGAGGCAGCTCAATGTAAACCTCCCTTGTTTTGTAATTATCACGATAACTTATTTCATTATTTTTCTCAAAAACACACCCACTTTCAAATAACACATTCACTCTCATTGAGTACAGATTAATACAAGAATACTAACTTTGAGTATAATTTACCCCTAGATGTGACTTGGTTTACCTTGAGAGAATGAGAGGAAGTTAATTGAGTAAGCCTAATATCAATCAAGTTTTTACCCTTTTCTTCAGGAAAAAGACTTCATGAACTATATGGGGTTCTGTTCATAAAACTAGCCGGGGGTGGGGGGGTGGAAGGGTAGAGAAGTGGCTACTAATTGAAATGAGGTTAGGATCAGCTTCTTCATATTGATCAACAGGACCCAAATGTTCCATTTCTTAGTAAGAATTCAGTATTACCTGTTACCCCTGTTTCTTTTTGCTGAGGATACACTGAATTCAGCCTGAATACTGTCTCCTTACATCCCTTTTCAGTTTTGAGCTCTGTCATCATCATGTAAAATAAATAATATATATAATTTAAATGCTATGACCATCAAAAGCTACCAGTTTATTATTATTATTGTACAACTGTAAGTCTTCATGTAATTTGTCCTCAGTGTCATTTATTTTGAACCTTTTCCATTATTGTTTATCCATAGAATGACTCCAGGTCTGAAATAGTATAAATATGTATATTGGTTATGTGTCTTATTCAGTAGGTCTCATTCTTTCACTGAACCACACATTTTACAGTGGTTTTCCTGTTTTGTTCATCGACTGACACATCTCAGGAATATATGACATTATTGTATCTTACTCTATCTTCCACAAAACTTTCTTGAGTTAATGAACCATGCATTTGTATTTACTAAGTTCTAAAGCTCTGTATTTTTTCATGTTTACTGATTTGTTTTTGTTCCTTATTTTCTTTCTTTCTTTCTTTTTCATTTCAACATTTCTTACTTAAGGGAATGTTCTTATTTCTACAGGATTTTCTTTCTTTCTTCTTTCTTTCTTTTTCTATTTTTATTGAGGCTAGTATATGGTATGTCTTTCATTTAAAAATAGAATAAAATAAAATAATAAAAAAATCCTACTTTTTTTCTAAAAATACTTAACCTTACCAATGTCATTAATAGGGCTACTTCATTTATAAGAATGATTCTTGTCTAATATGTATTAAAAATATTGTCTAAATATATAAATTAATAATTTCTAAATAAAATGTAACCAAAACAAACCGAAAAGTTGCTCTAGAAAAAAAATTAAATAAAAACCATATAAGAGAGTAATTCTCTATACTCAAATTAATATATCAAGCCACTAATGATAGTGACAGTGTCAATGTAAGTGGTATGACTAATGCAGAATTTCTCTTTATTGTATTTCTGGATGTTTCTCTTGCAGAATTGACAAAAACTATAGCCTGTCTCTTGTCCACTGCCTTTTCTCTTAAAATATAACACTACTGATAAGTGGGGCAGCAGTGGGAGTGAGAAGAGTTTGACCCACAGACTTACACATATTCACCTATTTCAAGACATAACTGGGGATTAGTTTCACACTTGTAAGGCAAGTCAATAGTATTAGGAGGTAGAAAAGTATGGGTGCTAGGTGAGTATCCTGAGATTCATAACACCATCTCTTTTCATTAGCACTAGGTTCATCAATGTGTTCACCCTATACTTTCCATTTCTAAATCAGCATTGTAATATTTCTCATAGTATGATTATTTGCATCTATGTGTAATTTTGCACACATGAATACTTGTACATATGAGGGGCACACATGAATGTGTGAGAGCATGCACATGAAGGACGGAGGCAAGCTTTCAGATGCCATTCACATTTTGATTTTTGAGACAGGATCTCTCATCAGCCCAGAACTCACTGAATAGAATATACTGATTGGCCAGAGAGTCCCAGGCTGCCTCATTCATCCTCCTAGCACTGCGATTCACATACAAGCACATGCAACTAAACCAGAGACTTTATTTGTGGAGGTTCTGGGATTCAGACTCAGGTGTTCATGCTTATAAGGCAAGCATTTTACTGATTTCACTATCTCCCAATTCATCTTAACACTATTTTTAAAAACTCAATTAATTTACTTATTTAATGCAGTATGATTAATACAAGAATATTATCCCACAATTTAAGAAATGGCATATAAGTAGATTAGTTTCACATGGATCACCTGCATAATTAAAGAATTTTTTTTAAAATATGTAGGAATTTTTATGTAACACAAACACTCTGTGGAATTACATCATCTACTATTCTTTATATAATTACTACTCTTCGTAACAGAAATTCTCTTTGCTTTTAACGTCAGAAAAAAGTAAAGATACATAAATATTCACTTCTTTTTAAAGGGCATCTATCATTTTTAACTAAATATATTTGTTCTAGGAATTGATTGTTAGCAAACAAATATTCAACTGTGTCCATAGCCATAACCAAATATATAAAACACAGTATTGATTTCAAGGTAAAATAACTTTAGTCATATGAACTAAAATTAATCTAGATGTAATTCTAAAGTTATCAAGGAGCTATATATATATATGCAGGTCCATTAAAATATTAGAGATCATCATTCATCTCCATGTATCTCAAATTCTCTTTATTTATGAGTAGCTATGAATATAAAACATGCATATTTAAACAGCACTGCAGAATTTACAGTAAATATGCAACTACTCATAATCAAGTCATCTATAAATTAGCACATTTTAGGGCTCTTCTTTTTTTTGAATTTTTTAGTACAAAAAGGTTTTTTGTACTTTTTTTTAACTACACTTTTTTAGAGTACTAAAACTAGAGAAATCATTTATGACTTAAAAAAATGAATCAAATTGCTTTCATTTGCAAAGAACAATATATTTGAACCTAGCATAGACAGAACATCTTGAAATAAAATTGGCTAATTTTTACAAATGCAAAATAATCTTTAGTTAGATTTGTGCATTATTATCTTTAAATTTAAGAGACAAATTTATGACATTTACTCTGTAAGTCAAGAAGAAGTTGCAATATATAATAATATAGATTACTGAATGTACATATAACTAAATTATGTATATATATATGTGTGTATACATATATATATTTCTGATTATATATATCAGAAATAAGGATGCCAAAATCTAGCAATAGCTAAGTAAATAAAATTATGGTAACATACCAAATGCTTGCATGATCTGAATATCAGTTATTAAATATATCAACTTTTGTTATATTAATATTAACTTTTCTTCAGAGCTCACAGTTTCATACATATATCCAATAAACTATGATCACATTCACTTTCCAGTACCCTTCTATAAATCTCCTGTAACTTTAATTTTTCAAATTCTATTTTTAATGATGATTCTTTAACAGTTTAACCTTCCATGTAACTCACCACCCACAAGAGGTAGTGGAAAAGAAAGAATATAGGGGTGGGGAAAAGTGGACCTGTTTAGAAAGGTTCTTTGGAGAAACTCCTACATGTGTTGTCTGAAATTCAGTTCACAAGTTAGCAGGCACTGGCAACTCTATCCATTCACAAACATGTCACAGATACACCAGGAGTTCAGTTCAGAGTCTGGATAGCAAACACAAATCAGAGGTGACACAACCTAGCAGAGGCAGCCTGTCCTCAACCTTGTCTTGAGTCAGCAGGAGGAACCCGGAGGAATGCCAGAAGTTCTTGGCTGTGCCTCTCTCAGGGAAGTGAAGATAAGGGAACTCAAAACCCACAAGCATTTGCAGAGCTAGCTGTATCAGCAAGTCAAGCTTTGATTCTGTCACTCTTTGCAATCCTATTTATACCCTCCACACATCACTTGTCCCCCCTGTGCCTTGCCTCAGCAAGACTCTTGCCTCAGCACATGCATCCAATTAGCCTGAATCCTTGGAAGCAGCAACAAACTGCAGTACACCACCGGAAGTTCTTTGGTGCTTTTCTCTCTATGGACAAATACAACTCAACTATGCAGTGTAAGGGAAACCAATACATGCATGTCATTAGCAAAGAATCCTTCATCATGTGTTCTTTCATGTTCTTGCTTTAGCAGAACGTCCTCTCTCCTGTGCCTTAGCTTTTCACATCTGTGTCCACTTTAACTAAAAAACACTTCTTTATGTATTTGCCCCACCAAACACCATCCAACCAACTTTCCAAAGAACCTTAACTTCCCACTTCAGTCTCTAAATACTTTCTACAAGGTCCCCACCCAACTTTATGATGATCTTTTAATTTTTTTTTGTTTGGGGGTATTATTTTGTTTTTTAATAATCTATTGAATCTAAGTATTGGCAATCATATAATTCAAACATAGGATCAACCACTAGGACCTAGGCAAACTATCCATGGCCATGCATTTCTAAAAGAACTCCTCCCACATCTGAGCCAGAATTTTGTCTGGACTGATCTTGCACAGGTTTAATGCAGGTATCCCTAGCAGTTGTGAGATCAAGAGTGCAGCAGCCATGTCAAACTCAGGAATTTTCCAGAATTCCTCCTTTTCATTTGACTCTGAAATCCTTCCTGCCTCCCCTTTGTGAGGTTCCCTGAGCATTAGCAGTAATGAGGATTGGGAAAGATGTCCCATTTAGAGGTTATCACTAAATCTCTTAGACTCAATGGTAATTGTGCATCTTTACCTTGACCCCTGCCACTGAAAAAGTAAACTTTTCTTCAAGGTCTATATAAGTATAAACAAACATTTATAAGGCAGTTTGGCAACATGATCATTTACCAATACTATAATGGTGAGTTTTACTTTAGGGCCAATGTGATTTTGATTAGATTCACAGTATGAGGCAACTTCCTTCCTTGCATAAGGTTTTCTGTCCAATCTGAAGTCAATTAGGGTAATTACTTCTTGGTGCTATTATTGTATCAAGGAGTATATGTTGTCTGCTTCTTCAGTGTTGTTGTGTGAGAGATCCTAAGCTGGGTAAAACCTTAGATATATTTTGTTTTTCTCCAAAGAGACCCATATATTTGACAGTTATGAAGCACCAAGGCAGTTTCATGGTACACTTGTGATTGGTTTTCTCTACATCCTGCAGGCAAAGTATATTGTATTTTTGGTAACAGCATCTTATCATATTGTTATCATGTATAATCAAGAGCAAGACAATAGGTGTATTGTCATGGAGACATCTGGAATTTTCCATAACAATAACTTCTAGGAAGTTTCACTGTGTTTTTTCACTAAATAACCTAAGGCTTCTTGGAGTAGCTATTTTCAGCCAAGAAAGGTAATTCCATTCAAACTCATGATTTATTTGTTTATTTTGAGACAGGGTCTCCTAGGCTGGCATGGAATTTGCTTTTTAGGAAAGGATGACCTTGAACTCACAGAGATCCAACTGTTTCTGCATTCTAAATACTAGAATTAGAGGCTGACACCACCATGCCTGGCTTAAACTTATGTTTTAAGGGGATATTTTGAAATTAGCTTACTAATTAGTGGGTATATGTAAAGTGTTTCCTTTTGTCCTTAATTTATCTTTTTAAGATACTATACTTCCTTCCCTTGATCCACTTGATCCTGGCTCCTCTTAATTCTTTAATCCTTTAACCGAGAGGATTTTCTGCTTTTATTTTATATATATATATAATATAAATATATATATGTATATATATTTATATTATATATAATATTATACATGTTAACTTATTTTTTAAATTTTATTTTATTTATTTACATTTCAAATGTTGTCCCCCTTCCCTATCCTCCCTCCTCTTTGACTCTAAGAGGGTGCTTCCCCACCCACTCACTCCAGGTTCACCCCTTCAGCATCCCTCACCCACCTTCACTAGGACATAGAACATAAAGACATTACCTTTAATAGATAAACATGAACCCCAGTGGAGGAATGGGGCCACCCATTCGTCTCAAAAATTTTAACCCAGAACTGTTCGTGTCTACAGAAAATGCAGGGACAAAAAATTGGACCAGAGACCAAAGGAAAGGCAATCCAGAGACTGCCCTACCTTGGGACCCATCCCATCTGCAGACACCAAACCCCATCATTATTGGTGATGCCAAGAAGTGCTTGCAGACACAAGCCTGCTGTGACTGTCCTCTGAGAGATTCTGCCAGCACTTGACAAAGACAGATGTAAATATTCATAGCCAACATTTGAACTGAGCCCAGGGACCCCAATGGAAGAGTTAGGGGAAGGACTGAAGGAGCTGAAGCAGACCGCAGCCCATAGAAAAAACAGCAATATCAATTAACCTATACCACAGAGATCCCAGGGGCTAAACCACCAATCAATGAGTGTCTATATGGGTGGGTCCATGGCTCTGCTACATTTGAATATTTTAAATTGAAAGTTGAAAGAGTGCTTGCCTGCCTGTGACTCATCCTGGATCAGCGGATTCTACAGCTAGCAGGTGAAAATTGTGGGGGGGAAAATTTCTTAATTAATTTCTAATGCTTAGACAATAACTATCATATACCTATTTACAATTTTTCACATAAAATAATTCTACATATGTTCCTTCAAGTAGTATATAATGCCAATCATGAAGATATCAAGAAGTTCTTTAATTGTGTGTTTTTAACACACTGAGCACAAATAAACAGTGAGATGAGAATATTCAGAATGTGGTTTGGGAATAATTTAAATGCTTATGGATATAGAGCAACAAGTCACCCTACATGAAAAGGTTGTACACTCACTTCTTTGAAGTCAGTAAGTGAACTGAAAGGATAAAAAATGAAATTTAAATAATAGAAAGATTGATGGAAAAGAGGCAATGTTTTATTTTGTTCTTGACCTTTCTGGGGTCCCTATGTATAAAGATGAATCATACACTTGTACACAACACAAACACATTGGTTATAGACAATGTAGGGAAAATAATATTTTCCATTCATATTTCATTTCCCTGAAAATATGAATGATTACTTTATCCAAGTGATGTAGTTCAGAAGCTACAAGGAGTAGAATGAAGATATGATGTGCTACCCAGGCACTAGAAGGAAGTTGTCATTGTTAAGTTGTAAGCTATGACAGGACACATAGACTTTTATGTTGGTTTTAGAGTCTCCTTTAAATGTCTGTGATCTCTCAGATGGATGCTAAGCTAAGCGTAACCATAGCAGAAAAGGGGTTTCTCAATTTAGAAAATTAACATCTCTTTCCACTATGGCCCTGAACCATTAAAGATGAGACACACAGAAAGCAGCAAGAAGGAACAGG
Source organism: Montemys delectorum (assembly GCA_019843815.1). Taxonomy (NCBI): domain Eukaryota; kingdom Metazoa; phylum Chordata; class Mammalia; order Rodentia; family Muridae; genus Montemys; species Montemys delectorum. The sequence goes on along the minus strand of JADRCD010233156.1, from coordinate 6,782 downwards.
AAGACACGTGTGGATACTTCTTTCAGGGCCTCAAGCTGAGACTGGCAATGTTTATTTCCTTCAATAATGATCAAGTGGAAAGAGAATGCTATGAAAGTATACTCTACCCCCAAGCCTTACCTAATATACTAAGATAAGGAAAACATTTTGAAGCCACCAGAATTCTGAAAAATATAGCAAATACACAAAGTATATTCATTAATATGCACTTGCAACATAAGTTAAAACAACTGAACAGCATGTATTTTATAGCAAAGTATGACATTTAAAAGGCTCATAGCAATGTAAACTGAAAAAAAACACCATGTAGCATAATTGATTTCTGATGATAATATAAATGTCCTTGCAAATAATAGCAACAGTGGTAATTTCAAGTCTTTGAAACTTAACAAAGAAACTAACCTTGAGGCCAGAATGAATGTCACAAATATCTAAGACCTGACAAGGAAACAACAAGTACCAATTAGTGTATGATTGATGTTAGCACTCTCATATTCCATATTTCATCAAAACTACAAAGCCATTATTTCTAAGACATACTCTTACAATTTGCAATGGTAAAGAATAAATACGGGCAATCATTCTGATAAAGTCCGATGCTCTGAAGCCATTGCTCATAAATTCTATTTCAATTTCAAGAGACTGCAGTTTGAGCAATGAAGAGATGATTATAATAGAGTTGCTGAGTTAAAGATGTTTCTAAATTACTTAGGTTGTCTTCAATGTTACTGGTAAATTCTATTTTAAAATTAAGTCAAGGCAAAAGTGCTGACTCTGCACTTATGTCACATGACCCTCAGGGTTAGTGATGAGAGTGAAAAGTTTATGACAAAGTGTTGTAGTTTGTTATATGTTTTCCCTTTAAGCACAATATAAGAAATAACATGAACATTGATATTCGTATCACAGTAATTAATTGTAAAAGTTCATTTGTGTTATTGTATTTCAGAGGCCAGTCCTCTCTCGTCATCACCACCCACACATGTGTTTATAGACTGACAGCTTACATAGGAGAACATGCTGGGCAAAATATAAAATGAATAAAACCACAGTCAACCCCACTTAACATTACTAGCTGGCTGGTGATAATCCCTGTAAATATATGTACCTTCTTTTTTTCCCCTCCATTTGGTTCACTCTCTTCTTCCCCCCTTTTCTTTTTCACTGCCTCATCACTCCATGTCTTCTATCCCTGATGTCTTTTCTGCATTTATTTACTCCCCCTACTAGTCTACTTTTCTTTTTATCTTTTGCTATGCCTTCCAAAAGCAGAAAGAGTGAAGGGGAAAGTGGATACTTGCTGATAGTAAAGGTGAATAACAGATGGGGATTCAGAGGATAGCTCCCACCAAATAAAGTACCTATCAGTGTGCCACTTTATTAAAGAGCTATGATGCAGACTGTAAGAAGTGGTGCTGAGAATACTAGAAGACATTAGTCAGTGCCCTGGAGGATCGTGGTGTAGGAATATCCTTTCTAAGTATAATTCCATATGTTCAGAAATTAAGGTGGACAATTTATAGACAGGATCTCATGGAGATACAAAGCTGTGGGGCAAATGAAGCAATTAATACTGTAGAGAGAAAGCTCATAGAGTATGGGAGAATCAATAGTCAGCTATACATATGATAGAGAATAAATAACGATAATACACCAAAAATCAAGAAAACATGAGTGTTGGATAGAGTTTTCAAAAGAAGAAATAAAAATGACTATAAATTGCAACAGTTATGGGCATGCAAATTAAAACTACTTTGAGGTTGTGTCCAGTCAGAATGACTAAGATTAACAAAAAAATTATCATGTAATGATGGTCTGTATGCAGGGAAGTAGAACCTGATTCTCTACTGATGGTTCTACAATTTAGTACAGCCACTATAGAACCATTGTTTTGAATTCTTAAAAAAGCTAAGAGAAAAAATGTGCTATATGACTTAAGTATTACATACTTTGGCACATCCCCCAAAAGATTGAATATCCTATTATTACAGTACTTCCTCATCCAAATCCATTGCTACTCTATTCACAAGAGCCAGCAAATGCAAACACCTCAGGTGTCTTTGAGCTGATGGCTGTATGATGAAAATATTGTGTATGTGCAATGGAACTATATTAAACTGCAAAGGAAAATAAAATCATGCAATTTTAGTTAAATGGTGGAACTAAAACATTACATTGAGTGAGGTAGCCCAAGCCCAGAAAAATAAACATCACTTCTCACATCTTTAAGGGCCATAGCTCTGATTCTTTAAATTTGAACATATAACCTGGAGTAAATAAAGAAGACAGGAAATTGGAAAGAGACCATGGTGGTGGTAAATAGGAAACAGTGGGATGTGTGCGCTATGACAGGGATGAGAAGAAAGATAATGAGGAGGGATTAACAGCAGACAGGGAGGGGGTAAATAAGACAAGAGAGAGCAATAAAAGTAAACATTTTTGAAAAGGCCAAAGGAAATCTTAGTATTTATCACATATGTAACACACACACACACACACACACACACACATACTCACACACACACACACACACACATATTCAAAAATTATACCATTTGGGGTAACTATGTTTCCCAAAGTGCTATAAACAGCAAAAGACTCAGAGTCAATCAAGGGAAATCTCACTTTACTAATCAGTCTTAGAGACTCTCAAAAACAATATCAGATATTGCTATTGCCCTTGGTTGACTACCAGAATTTTAAGGTAAGAAATATCCTATTGCAGAAGCCACTACACACTTCAGAAAAAGGACTTGAAGGAATCTACCTGAAACTAAGTTGGAATCCTATTCCCAAGGCTTCACTCTCAAAATATCAGAAGTTGATAGGCAAGCTGAAACACAATTAACAGTGTTACTCAGATGCAAGGCCTGTGACCAACAACAATGATGGCCTGCCAGCCAAGATATTCCCAACAGAGCAATACAGGAGTTTATACATTAAGAGTAAGGAGTGGCTACCTACTTGGATTTCAGGAATCTCAATAGGTGGACACTCATGTCTGATATCATAAACACAAATAGCTTCCTGTGCCTTGAGAAATATCATAGCCCATAGAGGACATTCTACTACTGGTATTTTCCTAAATCAATGTAGTTTCTAGCTGTGTTCTAAATACTTATCCTTATGCTCATATATAAGTGTGATTCTAATCCATCAACAAGAAAGCTTGCTCATTCCTACTTACCTACCTACCCACCTGCCTACTTTCTTTTCTTTCCTTATCCCCACAGCACAGATTCACAATTGGTCATAAATAGAGAATAAATAGCTTTAGAAAATGGTCGCAATTGGTACATATACAATACAACAACTATATGTAATGCTCAGGGATCATCTTTGAAAAGTTATGGAAAGATTCTTAGAGCCAGAGGACTTGGGCATGTTCATAAAGTATAGTCTTCTACATGTGACAGGAATGTTGCATCTATAAAATCTCAGTAGACTGTTAAGACTTACATAATGACCACACCAGTTAATGTGCCAATATAGTTAATTAAAATTTCATAAGGCCTCATTTCTAGATGAATTGCTACAGGCAATTGATGGCCACTGAGAGAGAAATAGTTTCCCTGTAAAGAGGTAGCTGATAGATTATCTAATCCTAAATGCTCTATTATAAACAAAATTAGAAAAAGAAAAGAAAAAAACCTCTGTCTGTCTGTCTGTTTGTCTGTCTATCTATCTTTCTATCTATCTAGTTTATACACACACATACAGAGAGAGAGAGAGAGAGAGAGAGAGAGAGAGAGAGAGAGACAGAGACAGAGACAGAGACAGAGACAGAGACAGAGACAGAGAAGCAAGAGGGGCCATGGAGGAGTTGCAAAGGCAGCAAAGAGTAATAATGATGTAAATATATTGCTTGTGTATAAATTTCTAAAAAACTGAGAGAATAATAGCAATCTTGTTGGCATGTATGCATTTTTGCTGTTGCTAGTTATGGCTATTTCACAGACAGGTTAAAATGGAATGAATATTAAGGCTACTCAAAGGACATTTGATTGCTGGTTTTGTTTTCTCTCTTAATCCTGAAGAATGTATGCCCTTTTTGAGACAACATTTCCTTAGAAAGAAAGTTATTACAGAAGAGAAATGCAATTGCACATGCAAATTAACATGGAAACATTTAAACATGGAATCCAGGACAACTCTAAAATCATATTATTTTAAAATTATCCCATATAATGTTTTGATTCTGATTTCAACAATATTGTCTTAACTATGCAAATTTAATTCATGGTAAATCATTCAACTTTTAAGTTATCCCACAGGTAGAAAGAGATGTATTTTGAAAATGAGGAGATTCCTAAAAGCATGTGAATTAACATCACAATAGTGACTGTTTTCAGATGAAGATCTATTTATAAGACAAAACAAAGTTAATCCAAGTATTTTTTTTATTTTAAATAGTCCCTCCATTAGATTATACATTTAAAAAATATACAAATAATGATTATGTAGCAAGAGAGATGGTTCATTTGTTAAGAGCACTTGCTGCTCTTGCAGAGGACATAGGTTGGGTTCCCAGAATCAATATGACTGCTCTGTAATTAATTCTATATAATATAATAGCTTCATCTCATCCATATGGGCACTGTGCACACATGGTATACCCATATGGATGCAGGTAAAGCACTCACATATATAACACACAAATAAATATATTATTTTAATGTGATTTAATTGATAGAATTCTATTTTTATATGAATATTCAACTTGTACATTTTTCACTTAGAAAACGTCTATGGAGAAAATGTGAACTAAAAGTAAATTACTAGGTGAATTTTTTCCTTGCGCTATAACCATCACTGAATTGAATGTAATTTCATATATACATATATATGTACATATATACATATATATGAATAGACATATATAAACATATTAGTATGTGTACATATAGTCATAAATAACCAGACTAAAAGATTTACCTACAAATTCAATTGCCTAATATTTTTAAAAAGTCACATTTTCATTTTCATTAACTTATTAAAAATTTGAAAGTTAATTAGCTGTTGTTTTTCATGTAAATATTTTTAGCAATTTGTGTTTAGGAAACAATTCCTCTCAGGTAAATTTTAACTAAATTTAGAAATAGGTGTTAACTTCTGCTCTCGTTTTAGTGTGTTAGTCCTTCACACTGCTTCTTGCTGTCCCTCTTTCTGCTTCTGTCTGCATAGGAAAAACATTATTTCACTGACATGATCTATATGTGTACATTTTATCCAATGCCAAGACATTCCCAGTGAGTAAATGGTATGGTTTTATATTTACTGTATGATCTCATCATGTCTTCTACTTTCTGACTTACCTGTTTTGTAAAAAATTACTTACTCCTCTCTCATACAAAACACCCCAACTGAAGCTTCTCCTCCCTTGAGTCCTCCCTGTTCCCCACCACCACCACCTCCTCCCCTCTCCCACATCTGCCCTCCCTTCCTCTGTTGCATCCCAGGAAAGAGCAGGCCTCCCAGGACCATCAACCAAATACAGTACAACAAGATCCAATATGAGCAGTTACAAACCCTTACATAAGTCAAGTCTGGGCAAGACATATCAATAGGAGAAAAAGAGTACCAATGTCAGGCAAAGGATTCAGAGATACCTTACCTCTCCCTATCAGGACTCTGCCCAAAACACGAAGTCAAAAGCCATAACATATATTGATGGCCTAGTGCAGACCCATGCAGGCTCTGCAATTGCTGTTTTAGTCTCTGTGAGCTCCCACGAGCCATACTTAGTTGATTCTGTGTGCCCTGCTTTCTCAGTATCTTACAATCCTCTAGTTCCAACAATTCCCTCTTCCCTTTTCCACAGGATTCCTGAGCTGTTAGAGGAGGAAACTAATGGAGGACTCAAACTTGGCTTTCTCTGCCTAATGTTTGCTATGTATGGCATCTGCATCTGCTCGCATTAGTTGCCAGAGGAAGCCTCTCAGATGAAGACTGAACTAGGCACTGATTTATGAGTATAGCAGGACATCATTAAGATTTATTTATTTATTTATTTATTTATTTATTTATCTTTACCAGTCATGTTTGATTCTACCCTAGGTCTGTGGGCAATCCAGGCTCTAAATCTTGGTCATCCAGGCAGTGTTGAGAAGGGGTTTTCTTTGATAGAGTGGTCCTCAAATTAGATCAGTCATTGACTGGCCCGTTCTGCAAGTTCTGCATCACTGTTGTCCCAGCATATCTTTTAGGCAGGACAGACTATAGGTCAAAAGCTGTGTGGCTATGTGGGGGCGAGAAGCCTGCCTGAGCACAGGTTCTCTCTGGAAAGTAGCCAAGAGGTAGGGCCTGAGCAGGAGTAAAACTTGGTTTTTGCAGCCAGGCTGTGGTCTGGGCTGTGGTGGTTCAGGCCTTTAATCCTAGCACTTGGGATTTCTGAGTTTGAGGCCAGCCTGGTCTACAGAGTTCCAGGACAGCCAGGGCTACATAGAGAAGCCCTGTCTCAAAACAAACAAACAAACAAACAAAACAGAAAAAAAAAAACAACTTGGTTTTGTAAGAATAAAGGCTGCTTACTATAAAATAATATTTATCTGTCTTGACTAAGTTATTCTGAGTCCAGAAGCTGCAGGCCTCTGGCAAAATAACACTCAATTGTTAAATACCAGGAGTGGGGGTGTTAAGTGGTTCTTTGTTCTCCCCTCACCCCCACCCCACAGGCCCTTCCAGCCCAGGCTCTGAAGCTAGGAGTTTATTAAGGTCTTGCCAGTTAGAGAAAGTCACAGAAAGAAGCACGTTTAAACAAGCAAATATATATATATATATAT
>JADRCD010233155.1:0-12790 GCA_019843815.1 Montemys delectorum | reverse complement strand
TCTTCCTTCTGTTTGTTGTTGTTGTTGTTTTGGTTTTTTGAGGCAGGGTTTCTCTATATGGCCCTGGCTGGGAGTGCTGGGATTAGAGGCATGTGTCACTACCAGCCAGCTTGTTTTCAGTTAAGTGTGTGTATATATATATGTTGTTGTGTAGGTGCCGTGGCATGAACATGTAGGTCGGAGGACAACGTGTGTGTGTGTGTGTGTGGGGGGTAAGTTCTCTCCTCACATCAAGGAGGTGCCAGGGACTCAACTCTGGCTGCCAGGCTTGGCAGCAAGCCCCTTTACCTGTAAGCCATGCCATTGTCCCTAGGGTTCATTTTTGAAGACCATATTCCTCTCTCTGTCTTGCCTAATAAAGGAGTGGTCTTAAATCCACCGATTGCAAAAAAACCTGGATTGCTTCAACACTTGATCTATTTTCATCTCTCCACCGCTTGCTTAAAATAAGGAGCTCATTGCCATTCTGCCCACGGCTGCATCTAACTCAGAACTGGACTGGGAATTGAATTCATTTTTCTCTCTTTTGCTAAATACCATTTTTATCTTGGCTCAGTGTGTGAATCTTTAGATGGTAGCATCTGCTTCAGTAGTCCATGCCCGGGCCTAAAGACAAGTGATACAGGACCTCCCTGACTCCGCAGGACCTGCCTGTCTTCCCGGGGAAGAGTCTCCCACACACAGAGCGGCCATCCTTCAAGCTGCCAGGAACATCTCTCTCTCTCTTTCTCTCTCTTCCTCCTCCTCCTCCTTCTTCCTCTTCCTCTTCCTTCCCTTCCCCTTTTCCTTCCCCTTCCCCTTCCTCTTCTTCTCCTTCGATTTTTCATTTCTGGGTGACGGATGGGAGCCTTCAGGGTTTCGCCACTCCCCAGACTTCAGGCTCTCTCCCTTTGAAAGGAGAAAGTAAGCAAATGGTGAAGGCAAGCCTCTCCAATGGCAGTTTCCTACTTGTACGTTAAAAGAGACTCCGAGGCCTTCAATCCCAGCATTTGGGAGGTAGAGGCAGATAGACCACTGTGAGTTCAAGGTCAGCTAAGGCTGCCTAATGAGACTCTGTCCCAAATAAACAAAAACAAAGAGTAGGAGTGGGATGGGGTGGGGAGATGACTCAGGGTGAGGTGGTTTCATAGCAAGTGTAAAGACCTGAGTTTGATGCCCAGAAACCAGAAGTGATGGTGTGTGCCCATGAGCCTAGTACCGGTGATACATGGATCCTGGGGCTCACTGGCCAGTCAGTTTGGCCTACTCGGAAAGTTCCAGACCAGTGAAGAACTCTCAAAAATCAGGTGCCTAAGGGATACCTGAGGATGCCTTCTGCCCTCCACACGGCATGCACACGCAGAAAGACTCTCAGGCACGGGGGTTAGTGCTAGGCCCTTAGGACCCCCTGGCACAGGCCAGAGAGGAGGCTCTTGATTCCTGAAAGGAATGGTGTCACGCTTTCTAGTGAGGCTGACGTTCTTGCTTTTTCATCTCTAATCTCTGGTCCTACCCGCTGTCCTCCCACAACCCCTTCTCTTCACGCCCCCCCCCCCCACTGTTCCTGTCCCCAGCAGGGTTATCATCAATGTCATCATTTCATAAGCAAATGAGCTCCTTCCTTCCCACTCACACAGAGGGAGTCATCAGGCCAGGGCCATATTAGGATGCCAGGCTCCCCTGAGGACAGCTGGGGCCCGAGGTGTCTTTCAACTGCCTCGTTATTTTAATCATTATGAATTTTCCCTCTTCAGTTAGCCACGGTGCACCTGTGAACAGAAGTCCCCAAACCCTGCTGCTGCGGACATTGTCGACAGGAAAAGACAGAAGAGAAAAAGGATGAAATCCTTACTCTGTGATTGGGACACTGAGGGAAGCCAGGATGAGAGTCAAAAAAACAAAACAAAACAAAAAAACCCGTTAGGCTCCCTTGGCCTCAACTTGAGCTGCTCTCCAGCCTTGGAAGCAGATAGCAGCGGCCAGCTATGGGAAACAGCTAGCAGACAGCCTCCGAAGACAACAGCCTTGCCTGGCAGTGGTGGCACACGCCTTTAATCCTAGCACTTGGGAGGCAGAGGCAGGCAGATTTCTGAGTTCAAGGCTAGCCTGGTCTACAGAGTGAGTTCCAGGACAGCCAGGGCTACATAGAGAAACCCTGTCTTGAAAAAAACAAAATAAAGAAAAAAAGATATCAGCCTTTGGCCAACACTGAACCTGTTGTCTACTGGTCACCTGAATATGTTACTTTGTCTTCTATAAAATGGAAAGGCCTCTATTTCCTACTTCCAGGATCTAGGAAATAGAGCTCTTAACGCCTAGTGTTTCCACTCTTCAGAGTTGTCGAAAAGAATAAGCAAAGCCTGGCATGCCCAAAGCCCTGGGCTTCACCCCCACTGCTGAATAAACACAGCATGTCGATGTATACCTGCAGCCCCAGATCTTAGGAGATAGAGGCAGAAGGGTTAGCTCAAGGTCGTTATCAGCTCCATAGTGAGTTCAAGGCTAGCCTTTGATACATGAGACCCTGACTAAAAGTGTCTAAGACAGGATACACTGAACAGTAGTCAGCCATACTACCTGTAAAAACCTATAGTATGTCAACCCGGGGCCAGATACTAGAGAGCGGATGTGAATAAGACAGGACCCTCACAATGGCTGGTGGCTACGGTAGGTAAGGGTGCATGGCACGCACTGCTCATTGGCAGTGGTGCTGGCTGGAGGGGGAGGGTCTTCTCAGCCCACAGCTCAGGAATCAGTCTTCCAGCCTGCTGGGGAAGTTAATTAGGTGAGACTGTAGAGACTGAACTCTCAGCTTTAGATAATGGGAACATAAAAGGAAATAATAACGCGGTAATGGTAATGACCGGCCAGTCTGGGGAGGTGTGTAAACCTTCAGGGCAGCCAGGGGGTTGGTTTTATCCTCCACAAGGCCTGATAAAAACTCAATGCTAACTGAAGTGGTTTTTCTGGAAACTTGAGAAATGTCATTGTCCCTCAGGCCCTGCAATGTCAACTCTTACCTTCACCTCCTACTGGGATAATTAAGACTGCCCGGGAGTCCACTCCCACCAACCTCAGGAGGGAGACTAGGCAGAGAAATGGCCGAAGAGCGGAGCGTGTGCGGCAGGGCCATTGGCCAGAACTGCTGGATCTGTAAGCTGGAACAGATCTGTGAGCACAGGCAAACTTCCTTGCAGGTTTAGACTGGAATGATCTCTGCCCTCTGCAATGGGGGGTGAGGGGAGGTTGTGGACCCTGGAGCTTTTCCTCCCCACAGTGTGAACGTCACCATTCCCTGGCGAGCATATGACACTTAACAGGGCACCGATCCCTTCTGACCCTGGATCCGCATAGATTCTAGAACAGCTCTGTGAAGTGGGCACCTGTCACTGCTCAGGACACTGAGGCTCAGAGAGAGAGAAAACATGATCAAATGGGTAGCCAGGTGCAGAGTGGCATATGTGTGAGCCTAGCACCTGGAGACTAAGACGGGAGGGTTGTCACGTCAAGGTCACCCCCTACCCCCCAACACCACCCCCTTCCCGCCAAAAGAAAAAGAGCAAGTGGGAAGAACATGGTGGAAATCGCAGCTCTGCAGGCTCGGAGTCCGTGATTCTAGATCGTTCCTTCCCTGGAGTCCTGCACCAGGCTTTCGCTAAGAAGAAATGGCTCCCAACAAAAGCTACGGGATTATTTTCACTTCCTGCTTTTCGAGCCAGATGTTTCCAGGGGCATTCGAAGCTGCTGGAGGAAGCAGAATGAACCCAGGCTTAGTCCAGGAAGTCTGGACTCTCCAGCCACTCTGCTCCCCTCTGACCTTGAGGGGGTCCCTCCCAGCACACTGGGGGCTTGTCAACTACAGGGCATGGGCTTCCTAGCTTTGTGTATCTCTTGGTTATTGTGAGAAGCCAACAAAACTAGCAAAGTCAGAAGCACTTTGGAAACGAGAGCATCACATGACCTCAAGGCTGGATTCTGGATGGCCGTCGGAGCCTTCAGCCTGATTCCTTCTACCCCTCCCCCACCCCCCACCCCCACCCACCCCCCGTTTAGTTGTTCCTGCCTCAGTGGAGAAGTCCTGAGAGAATCCCACCCCTGAACAGACACTGTTATTTTCTCAGGGACTGAGGATACACACGGGCTCCCGGGAACTCACAGGGAGGAGGGAGCAGGTGTAAATAAACAATAATTATGATGAGCAGATATGAGGCCTGTTTGTTTTGAGATGGGATCTTGCCATGTACCCCAGGCTACCTGGCTACTGGTGGAAGACCTTTTAGATGGAGATCCATCCTCCTTGAGGTATCCAGGGAGCTTCGAAGAATAGAAAGAGCTGCATGCCTGTTAACCCAACACATGGGAGGCTAAGGGAGAAAGACTGGGAGTCCAAAGTCATTCCTCAGAAAACCTAGCCGCCTGGTTAAAAATGGCCCCAGAAGAAGCTGTCACACGTAGACACATTATATCATATCGAAGGGAGAGATCTGTGAGTCCCTGACACCTATCTGACTTTCCATGACATCTGGGGCAGGTGACAATCAGTCTCGTGGGGTTTGGTTTTGTTTTTTGAAGTCTTCTCTTCCTAAAGCCAGCCAGGCCACAGCAGGACTTCTGGATCCAGCCCTAGGCCAATAAGAGCACAAAGGAGCCTGAGAGAATAGAGGGGGCGGGGGGGGCACTGAGTGACCTCCCGGCATTCGATCTGTTCTCTAAACCATATGTCCTTACAGACCCCCACTAGTAATCCAGAGAGAGAGAGAGAGAGAGGGGGGGGGGGGGGGGGGGGGGGGATCTTGCAAACACAAATCATCGATGAGTAGAAGGCCAGCAAGACCTCTCTCTTTGTCTTTTCTGAGGAGACATACTGAAGAGAGATACAGAGAATGTCTTTCTGGCCGGCGCTGAGTCTGTAGTCCCCACATAGTGGCAGGGAGGACGCTGACAGAGGCTCCAGGGAGTGGCTATGGGCCTGGCTTCTAGAAAGACAGGTTGAAAACCCAGCTCCAAGGTAAGATCCGGAGCTGGGACCCCCGGCAAATTAGTCTTTTGGCCTGGTTGCCATGGAGACCGACAGGCAGCAGCTGCTAGGGAAGAACAACCTGCAGCTTCTACATCTAGGATCCGGAGACACCGTGGTGGGGGAGGGGACGCATACCCTCCTTTCTTCCTGGATGCTGAGACCCTGTCTGTCCCCAACTCTCAGGTTCTCCACAGTTGCCAAGTCACAAAACAAGAGACAGGACAAACCCCAATTTCTCGTCTCTAGGCCAACGCCCATTCAGTATGACGGTAGCCTTCTGTTCAGCCTTGGGAGCAAACAAGACCTTCTAGCTCTGAGGCCCGGGGCCCTTGGAGGGTTTCACAGTCACCTCCAGGAAGGGACCACGTCCTTAGATGTGAATCCCAGTGTATTAGCCACTAGAGGCCAATTTGGCCCAGCTTTCTGTCACTTTCTCTCTGGAAAACCTGGCTGGCCAGAGAGTCTGCGAACAGCCTTTGTCTGGGTAGGGAGCTAGCTGAAGCTGAGCCCAGAGGCAAATAGCAAGTGACAGGGTTTATTGTCCCCTCGTTTGATGCTACAGTGATATCATTAATTTGCAGCCTGGCTGGCATCCTTCAGGCCGGGACCTTGCGAGCCAAGCTCCCCACCTCCCCCCTACAGGTTATTTCAGGAAACCCCAGGCGGGAGGGGAGGGGCCTGGGGTCTACGTCGTTGGTCCTCTTTCCAGAGCAGCTGCCAGCACCTGACTTTCATCTTGTCCTGTGAAAGGAGATGCGGGGCTGGTGTCATCTGGGGCTTTGAGCTTCTGAGCTGTGCATGTGACCAGGGTCCTTATGTAAGAGAGCGGAGACAACCGTGGGGAGGAGCAAGAGAGGACAGGGAAAAGCGGAGCTGCGCCTGGACTTCCTGTGCAGCGGGCAGCAGCTTTAACCAGGAAGGTAGCTCAGACAGGGGCGTAATGTAGGAAAAAAGCCTGGGCCAAAAAAAAAAAAAAAAAAAAATCACAAAGGCGATGAGACAGACAGAGCCATCACTTCAGAACCCATTGCCCTTTTCCTGGTAGAAACCATGATGAATTCTCTTCCAGATCTTTCTCTGTGTTTTCACTACCTCTCCCCCATTGCTATTATTTATAAATTACACAAATGATATCAGAGCATTTTTTTAATTAAAAAAAAATTGTGTGTGTGTGCCACAGTCAGCGTGTGTCTGGAAGTCAAAAAGCAACTTGCAGAAATTGGTTCTCTCTACCATGTGGGTTCCCAGGGGTCAAACTAAAGCCATCAAGCTTGGCAGCAAGCTGTCTTTACCTGTTGAGCCATGCTGCTTGGCCCAAGAACCCCCTTTTTATAAACGATGCAAACACTAGCGATAAACTGGCCTTTGGTGTCCTCTTGCTCGTCTGGCCGTTAACAATTTTCTGTGGTCCTAGAGACTCGGTTTTTCTTTCTTTAGCATGTGCGGCCGCCACACCGCTTTGTCCCGCGGCCTTCCTTCCCCACCGAGAGGTTTCTCATAGTTAGGTTCTCCAGCTACTGCCAACCCACGCTCTGAATTACGGACACTTGGTGATTTGTTTACATCATCGTTAGGAGTCACAGGCTATTTATAGTCTTTTGTTAATAATGAATAATAATGCTTTGGGCACTCATACAGCTGGGGCAGCGGAGAGGGAGGATTTCTAGATGTGCAATTGCTGGGGTAACATGTCTGTGTATCTAATTTTCCTAAATGCCACGGGCATTTATTTTTAAGCTTTTTGTTTTTGTCTTTTTTTTTTTTTCAAATGATCCAAGACAAAGGTGTTTATTGCAAAAAAAAAAAAAAGAAAAAAGAAAAAAAAAAAGACAGAAAGAAAAGAAAAACATGCAAGGAGAGAAAATCATTGCATCTCTTAATCTAGCAGCCACAGACCATTTACAAATTTGGGACATGTTTTTCTTTTTCTTTCAGTTATTTACTTTTATTTGTTATTTCTCTCCCTCCTCCCCCCCCCCCCCCCCCCCCCCCCCCCCCCCCCGAACCCTGTAGCATGGAGTTGATTCTCTCCTTCCACCTTTGGTGGCTTCCAGGGATCCAACCAGTGCTTCTGGGGCAAGCACCTTTATGGTTCTTTCCCATTGAGCCACCTGTCAGCCCTATTTTTTTTTTTTTTTTAAATGCTGTTATTGGTATGGCGGTCCAATCAGGCTGCACCATTTCCTAACCAGCTTTTCTTAACCTTGTGAGCATTTTCCCTCATCCCGAAAGCCTTTGTCTAAACACTCTTTTTATGATATTATGACTGATATTGTAAGCACATACATAGGTTTTAAATCCTATCCCTCCATTGTAGGTCTTTAAGTTGCCCTACATCGTTTTCTACTACATGATCTCAGTGATTTTTTAAAAAATCATTGTCCTCATTCCAATGACTGTCTTAAGTGACACTCCCCAAAGGAGAAGTACTGGTTCCCAAACCCAGAGGTTTTAGTAAATCTATTTTTCAAGTTGAATTCTGCATTGCTAATGCGAGCACGTGGGACAGAATTCCAAATGGACCTAGGGTAACAGAATGAAATCTTCTTGGTGATGTTTTTGTTTGTAGAGGTCACACCGTGCAACCCAGACTGTCCTGGGGCTTGCAGTCCTAAACACTGAGACACATACGGCCACACCCTGCTTTGTGTATGATTTTTAATGGGAAAACTATAAGCATGTCCTCCTTTGTCATATGGAAGAGGCAGCCAATCGGAGACACATTTCGACAGTTTGTCACTATGCTATTGGTTGGACTGTTTCTGAGACTTGCCAGATTTTCTTAAAAAAAAAAAAAGTTGCAGAGAATTCCTTTAGATGGATGTGTCCTAATTAAATCAATCAAATCTATTGCTATCTTTAAGGTTTTCCCCATCTGTAAGCGTTGAGCCAGGGCAGTAATAAGTAGTATTAGTCAGAACATGTTCCACACATCCAAGCAACACCGTCCTTTAAGTGGAACTGAGTCCCAGGGATTGGCCGTTGCCTTCTCCTGACAGGGGATCATTTCATCCTTAGAGGCAAGGGGCAAGGTTAGAAGCTCTTCCGTACAAATGGCCGGTTTGGATACACCTATTTGCCTCCTCTCCAGCTGACTCCCTCCCCACCCCTGACCCTTGACTCAAAGGGAAACAGCTTGGCCATTTGCACAGTATCTGTCCTCAATCATCGTTTAGAAAAGGATCTGTTTAAAGATTGGCAAAAGTGAGCTCTTTTTTTTTTTTAAAGTGAGCTTTTAACTCTTAAAAAAAAATGTGGCCAGTTTTTAAATCCTAAAATACGGTGATGCACACTTGTAATCCCAGCATTAGGAAGCAGAAGGAAGGGAATCCAAGAGTTCAAGGTCAGCCTCAGTTACCTAATGAATTTGAGTCCAACCTGGGCTACAAGAGATCCTGTCTGTAAAATACCAAACAAAACTGTTATTTTAAAGACGGTTTCTGGGAGAATTCCCTTATCCCAGTTTTACTGTTGTTTACGTGTGACCTTGGTTCGTGGCTCCTCCTAAACAGCCCGTAATGCCTTAGGACAATGCGGCGTGTGTAGTGACGTACACTCGGTAACGGTAATCAACTCGGCCCCAGCAAGGTCTCAAAAGAAGTCAAACCTAAGACCACAGGACAGGAGGCTTCCAGGCTGGGAAAAGGCGGCTGGGCGTGGCCGGCGGCTTTGTTCTTTCAAAAGCTGGCGCTGGCCTTTGCCGCACTGCAGGGTGCAGGGAGCTGGCGACCAGCCCCGGGGGTGAACACCGCAGCCCCTCAACCCGAGGGCCAGAGAGCTTCGGCGGGACTCCGCCAGGCTGACCAGGTCCTGAAAGGACCTTTGGCTCATGCAGCGTGCTAGGTGCTGCGTGCTGAGTACTGGGTGCTGCATGCTGGGTGCTGCAACCGCGCTCGCACCTGCGCCCGCATTCCGGACGGTCCCCGCGGACTTCTCTGGAGTCCATTGAGCCCCGGGTTCCGGCTCCCAGCACCCAGCTGCGGTGCCCTGAAGTCAGCCGCGGAGACGCCACTGCTCTCTCACCCTCGCCCCTCCCGGGACCGGCCAAGGACAACGCCAGTGTGCAGCTGTGCGCGCTGCAGGTGGCTCGGGAGCAGCTCCAACGAACAGGGGCGAAGCCATTTTCTGGGCGGATTTGCAAAAAATTTCCACTCGTGGTGTCATCACCATGTTGGAGCCACCCCCCACCCCCACCCCCGCCTTCCTTTCTCTACGGACTTGATTTTCCAGGGAGAGCAGACACCAAGCGCACAGTGCTCCTCACGTGGCCCCACCTATGTGGTAGGGGTGGCGGTGTGGGAAAGCACTGACCTTGAGGCTTAGTCTGAGTTGTGCTCCTAACTGCGCATGCCCCCACGTCAGTCTTTTCATCTGTTGAAAGGGAAGGGAGGATAAAAGCTAGAGACCAGGGCAGGTGTGGGTGAAGTTGGGGGTTTGGAGAATGATAGACTAACTCAATTTGTCTTCACCTAATAAAACTGAAAATACTCATAGCATACCTGCCATGCCTTTGTGTGCGTGCGTGCGTGTGTGTGTGTGTGTGTGTGTGTGTGTGTGTGTGTGTGTGAGAGAGAGAGAGAGAGAGAGAGAGAGAGAGAGAGAGAGAGAGAGAGAGAGGAAGTTTCTCTGTGTAGTGTTGGCACTCTGTAGACCAGGATGGCCTCGAACTCAGGGATCTACTGGCCTCTGCCTCCTGAGTGCTGGGATTAAAAGGGCGTGCCATCCCACCTCACCCCCCATTTTCTCTTTAACCTAGTAAAATATGTGCATTTAGGGAGACTGTCCTTTTCAGAGTCTACCTAAAGGCAAACCTTTGATACAGTTCAGGACCAGCAATGGAATGTTGTAAGTAAGCTGGAGTCTGTGTGGGCTATGGGTTACTAGAGCAAGCTGGATACAGCAAGCTAGAGCGGTGCAAAGACGTAAGTAGAGCTTGAAACGCATTAAACACAAGATTTACATAATACAACTTTTGCAACATATCAAACAAATCTCTGGGTTTTCTATGATTATATTCAAACACGTAAATATTATCTTAATAAAGAAAAGACAAGAGAGCAATAGAGTCCTAACAGTGGCTGTCTTTGCACCTGCCAGGGCCTGGCTTCCAACTCTTGCACTTCCAAAATAAATAAATAAAATTTCAAAAGGCAAGTCAGTTACAGATTACTCAAGGGATTCTAAGCTGTATGTTTATAAAGAAAACACACAGGGGTTATTGAGATGGCCCCTGCCATTCCACTCTTCCCCTAAGCCTGACTATGGAGCTGCTTCTGCTCAAGGTCAGTGGACCCACCTTCCACTTGAGTCCAGGGTAAACTCCCAGCCTCGCCGGCTGTGCCAGGCTCACTGTTTCTCTTCCCAGCAGCACCCTGTCCCCCTGCCTCTGCCTGCGAACTTCCTTCTGGCCTCTTTGGGCTCTCCCTTCCCCAGAGGCTTCCCCTGCTTGGGGATAGGGCTGGCTGTTCTCAGTGCTCTGAGCTGATGGTTTATCTCCTGTGGCCTCCTTAGGATTTGACTTCTGAACCTGACACCTCTCTGTTGAATGAACAGACAGATCAGATCCACAGAGTCGAGCTCCTCTCTGGGGTGAGTTCTCTGGTGTCCATCTGACTCGTTCAGAGGGTTTTGCTTGCTCCTGTCAAGAGACAGAGCAGGATTTCAACTTAGAGACTGTGGTTCCAAAGTCCTCATTCTTTAAGTTTATTTACTTTTTTTAATGTCACAAAATAAATCAAATGCAATTTCTAAACCACTTCCGAAAGCTCAGGGCATGTCAAATCCTTTGCAAAGAAAGACAGGTTAACACCATTCAAGACAGTTCACTTCCTTTTAAGGTATAATTGTTTTCAGTTTTGGTGTGTGTATTCATGTACATGTCCATATAAGTGCTGGTGCGTGCAAGTCTGTGAGTTTGCTCGGAGGACAGACGTCAACCTCAGGTAGCCTCAGGAGCAATCCACTTTGTTCTTTGAGACAGAGATCTTGTCCTGAGATTCGGGGGCAGGAGGATTAGGCTAAGCTGGCTGGCCAGTGAGCCTCAGGGATCCTTCTGTCTCTGCCTTCTCAATTGGGAGGATTACAAGCATGTGTCCGGGGGTTTTTGTATGCTTGGTTTTTTGTTTTGAGACAAGGCACCTCTATTATGTAGCTCTGGCTGTCCTAGAACTCACTCTGTGAGTTGGCTTCAAACTCACAGAGATCCCCCTGCCTTTGCCTCCTGAGCGCTGGGATTAAAGGTGTGCGGAACCATGCCCAGCCACATGCCCAGCTTGTC
Organism: Montemys delectorum; assembly: GCA_019843815.1. Classification (NCBI taxonomy): domain Eukaryota; kingdom Metazoa; phylum Chordata; class Mammalia; order Rodentia; family Muridae; genus Montemys; species Montemys delectorum. The sequence continues at coordinate 1,514 of JADRCD010233155.1, read as the reverse complement.
TTGATGGATCCTGGGGAACAGACTCAGGGTCTCACATCTGCTCACCCTAACACTTTGCACACTTACCTACCTTCCAGACTCCCACATTTGCCCCGAAGATTGATTTCTTTTTATTTTGTGTGAATATTTTACCTGTGCAGTATGTGTGTACAGTGCAGTATGTGTGTATGGTGCCCACAGAAGCCAAAAGAAGCTTTCAGATGCTCTGGATCTGGAGTTAAAGATGACTGTGAACCACCATGTGAGTGCTGGGAATTGAACCCAGGTCCTTTGGAAAAGCAAAAGCATGAAGTAGTGTTAACAACTGGGCCATCTTTCCCCCACATCAAGAAGAACTTCTGACTTTCTTCTTTGGCAATTTTCAACCATTCACTCCCACTTGTCTTACCCCCCCTCCCACCCTCCTGGAAACCCCAGAGCCCACACTATTAACCACAATGCTCTGAGCCCCTAATCCACCCAACGTGTGGAGAGGACCTGAGGTGCATCGGGCGATGTTCTATAATGAAAAGCTGACAGAGCTCCTATTCCCATGGATCTCACTCACATTTAAGCCTAGAGCATGTGTGTGTGTGTGGGGGGGGGAAGAACACACAGAAAATAATTATATAAGCTCCCTTCCTGTGCCGGGGGATGTGATACCCGGGGCAGTGAGAAGAACAGATGGAAGACAGGAGGAGGGCCAGAGTTCATCTGGGACACACTTGCTTTGGAGATGGAAGGAATCAGGGTAGACACTGATGACCCAGTCCAGAGCATAAGCCTAGGCTGCATTTACAAGTTAGGATTGCACTTTTATTAAGTTAGACTAACATATACAAATTAGCAGCATAGACAGTACAGGGTGCTTTTTCATTTTTATTTTATTTTATAGGCATGTGCAGCCTATTGAGTACCTAGCCTGTGTCAGAGGTCGCACTTGGTGTTCCAGACCAACAATGGAGTCCATCCGCAAGCCCACGGCCCAGGCAGAAGTGAAAAAACTGCAAACAATCCCCTGTGCGGCGAGGCAGTAGGCAGAGGCCTAATGAGGGACGAGGAGGCCAAGGAACGCTTCACAAAGGTGATGACAATGGAGAAGCCTTTGAAAGATGGCCAGGAAATTCTCCCTAGGTTGGAGCGGGGACAGCAAGACAGGCAGGGAGACTTGCCAAGGCCCAGAGGGGTACAAAGTGCAGTGGTGGCATGGCTGGGAGACAGCAAGTATCTGACAGGGTTCTTACTGCAATGGGGCCATAGGATAGGGCCCCTCAAGGTGAACAAGGTTTGGACTATGGACTGTATCACGTGCTGTGTGAAAAGTTAGCCTTTGGTCCACCCCATAGACAGCGGGTGACTGTCAGAGTTTAGTGAGACCCTTGGGGATATCTGGGATCATTTTCAGCTGAAAAGTTTACTTCTGGTTGATTAGCTGTCAATATTTAAAAATTAGAAAGAAGGTACCTCTCAGTCAGGATAGACATCACAAATACTGGTAAAGCCCTCCACTTTGGATTGACTCGTCGCCCCCTAAA
>JADRCD010233154.1:0-14025 GCA_019843815.1 Montemys delectorum | reverse complement strand
GAGAAACCCAGTCTTGAAAAATCAAATCAAACAAACCAACTAAACAAACAAATAAAAAACAAACTAACCACCACTGAGAATCATAAACTGCACAGCTAAGGGAAACTAGTTTGCCCAAGTCCAAGGCTGGGAAAGTGAAAGCGAAACCAAAGGGAGGACGTGTTTGACTGTTGACCTTGACTGAAACAAACATATGTACAAATAAGGGCAGGGTGAATTGGAAATAACTCAGGGAGGGGTCAATCCGGAACCAGATGCAAGTGCTGTCCGTTGTAGTTATTCGGGGTTACACTGCCAGGCAGAAAACAGGATGTCCAATTAAGTCCAGGTTTCAGGAAAACAAGGGGTGTTTAGTGGCCATCTTTATACTAAAGAGTCATTCTTTGTGTAACTGAAATTTAAATATAACTGGGCACACCGTGCTGTGTTCCCATTTGCTAAATCTGGCAATCTTTTTATGGTGTGTTGTTGTTGTTTAAGGACCGAGACTCATTGTATCCAGGCTAGCCTCAAACTCGATACAGCCAAGGGTGACCTTAAGCTTCTGATATTGTATGTGTCTTTAAATGCTGGGATTAGAGGTGTGTGCCACTATGCCTGGTTAATGCATAGTTACGGGTGGAACCTAGGGAAATGTAAATGCCAAGCAAGCACTCTACCAACCGAGATACACCCAGCACCCTGGCAGTCTTGAACTAGAAACCAAAGAAAGCTCCATAGCTTGAGGCTGTCGATCTAAGGCAAGCCCCAGCACCTCTTGCATCTAAAATCCAGGCAGTGAAAACCTGACGCCCAGGAGCTGTGCTCAGTGCCGCTGGGTTCCTTTTCCGTGCCACACAACAGGATTCCCATTACAGTGTCAGTGTGTTGACTGCAATCTTTAAATGTCTTCATACCTTCGGCTCTGTCATAGGCATCTTTTGTTACTATGCCAACTCAGTTGAAGCCACAGAATTCAATTAACCCAATACCCCCTTCCCTTGAGACTAGCTCAGCCATCCAACCGCCGGGCTTACTGACATCATTCACGATCTGTTCTCTCAGTGAGTCACGACGACAGAAGCAGATAGGAAACAACAGTCAGACATCCCAGATGTGTAAATGTGTTGCCTGCTTTCAGTCCGTCCTTCTTCCTCTGCGGAGAGCGGAGAGCGTGTGGGGCTTCCTGGCCAGCTGTGAAGGAGCTCTGCAGGCTTCACAGCCAGGACCCTGAGGGAGCTATTAGGAGCACACTCAAGAGAAGGCTCTCTCAGCAATTTTCACTCAGCAGAAAAGAGGCCCCTGGGGGAACACATCCTCTTCAGGACACTAGTTCAGATGGCCTGGTCCAGCTCCGCTCATTTCCAGTTTTCGCGCTTGCTGTGTCCAGGGAAGATTTTTAAAATGAGATGTAATTTGGGATCCTGCTCTAAAATCCTGTAAAGACTTGAGGTAGCAAGGATCTTCTTTCCCTTCTAGAAGTTTCCATGTTGACTACATCACGGAAGGCTCTTCCTTGGAATTACTGCTAAAGAGAGGTGGGTAGCTACCACCCACTGCAAGGAGTACCCACAGCCTGTGAACACCTAGCCTGTCTTCAGCTATGCCTTTCATAGCATGGCCACAGTCACCACACTGGTCAGTCGTAGCAAACCACCCAGAGAGAGCATCCTCCCCAAACCCTGCCCCCACCCCACCCCCACCCCATTCAAGGGTCTCTGGGACCTTGTGTTTATTTTCCCTTCAGCCTTGGGCCTAGGTGGGGTCTGTCTAGCTAGCTAGTTTGTTCTTTGCTTATTTGAGTTAGGATCTTTTGTAGTGTGGCCTGGCCTTCAAGTCACTATGTAACTGAGGATGTCCTTGAACACATGATTTCTCTATTCCTTCCTCCCAAGTGCTGGGATTATAGACATGTGCTACCAGGCCTGGCTTCCTGTGGACTCAGTTCCTCCAAAAGGTAGTGCTGGACCCAGGTTCCATCACTGTCCTCTACCCTTCACCCCACTCCCCTTTTTTACATGTGTAATGGTAGATAATTATAGCAGAGAGTATGACATTTCATATATAGACAACACAGTGATCAGATCCACCATCTCAGTCAGAAAAAAAATCTTTATGTTAGAAACATTTAAAACCTCTCTACTAGATATTTTAAAGTTTGAAAGCTGAGCATAGTGGTCAGAGGCAAGAGAATTGTAAGTTTGAGGCCAGCCTCTGCTACTTAGAGAGATCCAGGACATCTAGGGCCACAGGTCAAGAGCTCTGTCTCAAAAAAACCAAAACAAAGATACTGGAGAGATAACTCAGCTGTTAAGAGCATTGGCTGCTCTTCCAGATGACCCGAGTTCAATTCCTAGCACTCACATGGCTTCTCACGACTGCCTGTAATACCAGTTCCAGGGGATCCAACATCCTCATATGGACATATATGCAGGTAAAACACCAATAAATGCACATAAAATAAAAATAAATAAATCACTAAAAACACCAAAAACAATAACAGTAATGAACAGTTGCTCAGTGATGATAGGTAGAATAGATGTTGATCCTTTGAGCCAACTGATTTGTGCTTGCTAACCAACCCCTACACCTTCCCAGCCCCTGTACTACTATTCCACTCTCTGCTTCTACAAAGCTGTTACCCTTAACACGTTGTCCCCAATCTGTCTGCTTGCATTGCCCTTTCCTCATCATGTGGAGCTGCTCTAAGATTTTAGCCCAGACTGGCAGAGCTGTCCATGGTGATGATGACGGATCTGCTTTTAAAAATAATGCCTAGCTTTTTTTAGGGGTCCTCCATTTCAGGAACAAGCCACTTTTTTTAAAAAACTGACTTTAGGGCTGGTGAGGTGGCTCAGCGGGTAAGAGCACTGACTGCTCTTCCAAAGGTCCTGAGTTCAAATCCCAGCAACCACATGGTGGCTCACAACTATCCTTAATGAGATCTGACTCCCTCTTCTGGAGTGTCTGAAGACAGCTATAGTGTACTTATTTATAATAATAAATAAATCTTTTAAAAAATGAAAAATAATACCAATATCAAAACAATAATTGTTTGTTACACTTATTTACTTATTTTGTGTGTAGTGTGCACTCTCATGCCATGGCACAAACGTGGAGGTCAGAGGACAACTTTTAGACTGAGTAACATCTCCCCTTCCACCGTGTGGCTTCTGGGAATTAAGCTCAGTTGGCAGGGTCCACAGCTGGTGCCCATATCCTCTGAGCCACCTTGCCAGCCTTTCTGTCATGGAGTCATTGGTCCTTCCCCTCAGAGGAGGAAAGGAGCATCCTTGAAGAGCTTGATTCTACCTGAGCCACCTCGGCACATCTGTGTCTGCACACAGGGTCACATAACACATGCTGCTCCTGCTCTGTATTCGGTCTTTTCCACTTAGGAACACAGCTTCCAAAACGTCACAAGTAGTATGGACAGATCTCTGTCTCTCTTTCTTTCTTTCTTTCTTTCTTTCTTTCTTTCTTTCTTTCTTTTTTTGGTTTTTTCGAGACAGGGTTTCTCTGTGTAGCCCTGGTTGTCCTAGAACTCACTCTGTAGACCAGGCTGGCCTCGAACTCAGAGATCCGCCTGCTTCTGCCTCCTGAGTGCCGGGATTAAAGGCATGCACCAGAACACCCAGTTTTACTTCAGTCTTTCTGTCCCTTAAGTAATAAGTCATAAATGGTGTGTAAAGATAAGGTGTCCGTGAAGAGTAAAACAATTTTTTATTCCTTTCTTGAGCAATGCTGTGTGGACAGCCTACCCTTTTTTGTGACCTTGATTGATGCTGTGTGAAATAGTTACAAGACAAATTTCTAGAAATGGACTTAATAGGAACTAGAGAAAATATTTGGGATTCGTCAAAGGCTCTTTAAAAGGTAGCAATAGCTGGGAACAGCAGCACATGCCTTTATTCTCAGCGTGTGCTGGTTTGGGTGAGAATGGCCCCTATATGCTGATGTATTTGAATACTTGATGCTGAGGGAAATATTAAAAAAGAACCGCCACGCAACTTGGTCCCAGTTGGTAGGACTGTTTGGGAAGGATCAGGAGGTGTGGCCTTGTTAGACGAGATGTGTCACTAGGGTGGGCTGTGACGTTTCAGAAGCCCACACCACTCCCAGTTAGCTCTCTCTGTCTGCATTTCTCTCTGCTTGTGGCAATTTTGTTGCACGTATTTTTATATGCTTGTGGATCAGATACAACCTTTCGGCTATTGTTACGGTGCCTGTTTGTTTGCTACCATGCTCCACACCATGATGATTATGAACTCTACTACCTCTGGTACTGTGAGCCCCAAATTAAACGCTGTTGTTTATGAGTTGCCTTGGTCATGGTGCTTTATTGCATCAACTGAAAAGTAGCTAAGCACAAAGACAGAGACAGGTGGCTCTCTCTGAGTTCAAGGTGAGCAGTTTGGCCTACATAGAGGTCCTGCCAGGGCTACACAGTGAGACTCTGTCTTGGGGGGTGGGGGAGGGGAGGAAAAGGTGGCAATGAATAAATTGCCCACAGTGTGTGTGTGTGTGTGTGTCTTTTGCCAGAAACTCCAGCCTAGCTGTTGTAGTTACTGTTATCACATTACCAGCCTGGAAAATGTAACTTTACATTATGACTGTAAGTAACTTGAATGACCCTATGTTTTAAAAACACTGGAGGGCTGGGGTTGTAGCTCAGTTAGTATACTGCTTGCCTAGCATGCATAGAACCCAGCACCACATATACTGGATATGGTGGTGCATATCTGGAGTCCTAGAACTTGAGTCACAAGTTCAAGGGTATTCTCAGCTACATAGTGAGTTGGAGGCCAGATTTGGAGCATATGAGATCCTACCAAGAAAGGAGGGAAGGAAAGAAGAAAGAGTGAATGGAAGGAAGGAAGGAAGGAAACAAAGCTATAAACAAGCCCACAACATTTAATCTGCACTGTTTCAAAATTCCTATTTCTGATATTATTTAATGCACAATAATATTGCCTCTCACCTGACTCGAAAGCAGAGCTGAGACTTGCCCTTTAGGTGCAGTTAGGAGAAACTTGGCCCAGAGGGTGGGTTCTCTTCTACCTCTTTATTTTGCTTTAAATATTTGGTCATTGCACGAAACAATGTATGAATATATTATGGTGATAAATGATTCAAGCACAGACATTTGTAATGAAAACTTGGAGATTCATAGAGGTTTCAGAAATAGTGGATTCAGAGATCCACCTGCCTCTGCCTCCCAAGTGCTGGGACTAAAGGTGTGCGCCACCACTGCCCAGCTTATATTACAATTCTTAATAGTAGCAAAATTACAGTTATGAAATAGCAACAAAAATAATTTTATGGTTGGGGGTCACCACAACATGAGGAGCTGTATTAAAGGGTCACAGCGTTAAGAAGGGTGAGAGCCACTGCTCTAGAGCAATCTATAGTCCCTTCAGAGAGTCCTCAAGATCGAGATTGTGTGTTGACCTTCACCCTAGTGGCCCAGAACCCAGTGAGTAACTTCCTCCTTGGCACTGCTGCCATGGTCACTGGGCATCGTAACAATACAAAAGAAAAAGAAAAACAAATTCACTTAAGAATCTCCTCAGGCCAGGCAGTGGTGGCACATGCCTTTAATCCCAGCACTTGGGAGGCAGAGGCAGGCGGATTTCTGAGTTTGAGGCCAGCCTGGTCTACAGAGTGAGTTCCAGGACAGCCAGGGCTATGCAGAGAAACCCTGTCTCAAAAAACCAAAAAAAAAAAAAAAATCACCTCGATGTAGAAGTTACTATGGTGTGAAATCTTAGCTCCCAAGCACCTGCTTCTTAATATTCTACAGGCGAATCTGAGCAGCGATCAAAGGTTCTTGTCACACGTCCTGCCATGCCACATTTGTCTGAAGAACAACAGTACTCCTGCCAGGGAACTATAAGCTGACCTTGTTGTGTCTCTCTCGAAACCTCATTTTTACTTGGAAAGGACATGTTGACATACACATGACGGTCCTCTTGAGGTTGGCCAACATTTCTATAAAAATCAACTGAGTGAGTAAGTCCCTTTAAGAAAGCAACTGACAGTATTCACTGCCAGACCCAGTTCTAGTTTTCAATGGGAAAATAAGAATTTGAACAAACCCGTTTTAAGTCCCTTTGCCATCTACAGCGTCTTCATCTCTAGGCACTCAACGATGGACTTGCTGTGGGTAGAGATTAATGAGCATGGTGCTTAACACAGATATTTAATTTCCAAATATGTATTTGGTGTATGTGTGTGTGCCACCTCACTGGCTCCTGATATTTACATTATACAAGGAGATGTCACAGCATTTAAAAGCTCTGTAATTTAGCAAACTGATATTTTCCAAATACTGAATGCATTATGTTATAAACTCGCACATGGATAAAAGATTCATTCAAAGAACAAAAGGAAGAGTGGAGTTTTATATAACAGAGTGTTAAAAGTGTTAAATTCCTATTGATTTGAATTCAGATTACACACTGCAACCTGTAATTAAGGAACTACCACTTACTGATGTTTTATGCAGCATCAAAGAACATCCACAATTATCTGGAAGATGTTACTGAGAGTCTCCTCTCTTTGAACTGCATATCTCTGGAAGGCAGTTATCCATTAAACAGTGCCATCAGACCAGCAGCGGCTCAATGGGCTGAATGCAGACACAGGTCTGAGAGCTCAGCCGTGAACAAGACACAGCACCTCTATTCTCATGAAATTATTTTGTTTTGAGGCATACAATTACTTTTCAGAAGAATATATATTTTATGTTGCCTTGTAGTGGTTTTCATTACTATGTACATTTAATTTTTTTGTTTTGTTTTGTTTTTTGGTTTTTCGAGACAGGGTTTCTCTGTGTAGCCCTGGCTGTCCTGGAACTCACTCTGTAGACCAGCCTGGCCTGGAATTCAGAAATCCACCTGCCTCTGCCTCTCAAGTCCTGGGATTAAAGGCATGCACCACCACTGCCCAGTTATTGTTTATTTTTATAAAATAAAAAATTTATAATTTGCCTGCATGCAGGCATGTCTGGTGTTCACAGAAGGGCATCAGATTCCCTGGAACTGGAATTACAGCCAGTTGTGAGCTACCATGTGGGTGCTGAGAACTGAACCTGGGTCTTCTGCAAGAGCCAGTGCTCTTAATTGATAATCCCTCCAGGCTCCTTAAAATTATTTTTGCTTGGAGACATACAATTAAAAAAAAATCTGGCTTATGTTAATTTGCAGTAGGTTATTATTATTAAGTTTGTTAATATGAATACTTTTATTTTTTTGTGTATGCCTCCCAAGTGCTGGACTAAAGGCATGTGCCACCACCGCCCAGCTAGTAAAATACTTCTTAAGGTGTGCTGTGATCAGGTCTGGAGGATGCTATAGATAATGAGCTCCTAGATCAGGAATGAAATTCCTACGCATGTCTCTATCTTGGGCTAAACAAGCAGCTCAAGAGTCATTCAAGGACCAAGGATGCATTCGGATTGTTCTTGTGCCTGTCTCTGATAGAGCCTCCCAATATTCTCTCTGTCTCTGTCTCTCTCTGTCTCTGTCTCTCTCTTTCTCTCAATAAGTAAATAGAATGTAACTTGAGATTTTAAAATTAAGATCTCTGTCTTAGAGTATCACTGCTGTGAAGAGACAAGCATGACTACAGCAGCTCTGATAGAGGAGAGCATTTAATTGGGGCTGGCTTACAGCTTACTTCATTACGTCATGGTTGGAAGCATGGCAGGCATGCAGGCAGAGAAGGAGCTGAGAAGTCTACATCTGGATCTTCAGGCAGCAGGAAGAGAACTGAGGCACACTTCCTCCAACAAAGCCACACCTACTCCAGCAAGGGCTCGCCTTCTAAGTGTGCCACTTCCTGTGAGTCTATGGGGGCCATTTTCTTTCCAGCCACCACAATTGCTGAGCTGGGATGTTCTTCAGTTGGTAGAATGTTTGCCTTGCATGCACAGAGAGACCTGGAACTGATCCCAGGCACTGCACAAGCTAGGTGTGGTGGTACTTGCCTGGAATTCTAACATTTGAGTGACTGAGGCCGACAAACCAAAAGTTCAAAGTTATCCTTGGCTACAAAGTGAGTTTGATGCCATCCCAGGATATATAAGTCCATGTCTCAAAAAATTTTAAAATGAATTAAACTGCTACATTTTTATGTTTGGACACAGTCGCTAGACTTGCTGTAATCTGAGCTTCAGCTGTCAAAACCCTCCCTGGTGATGGCTCAGAATATGGCCTCCTAAAACAAGCAAGGCCTTGAGATTTGAGTTTTCTTCTGTGCACTCTTTGAAGCCCTCAGCCGTCACACTGAAGCCCTTCCTTTATGGATCCAAGCATCGCATTTGGAAAACATGTCCAGAGATCACCTTTCCACTTTTTTTTGCTCCTTCTTTCTTCTTTCATTTCAGGTATTGTTATTTCTGAAAGCCCCGAGAACATGCCTTTTAAGTTCTCATTGGTCCACAGCCTGCTGCAAAACCATGTAGGATGGAGGGTGGCCAAGAAGATGAGGTCGCCACAGTTATCCTTCCTTCCTGCTAGGAGTGGATCATCCCCAGAACCACGCCCCAGGGAGAGTGGGTGCCATACAATCTGGTTCTGCAGGGAGAGAAGACAGAGGGACTGGCTCCTGTTAAGATTCCTATAGAGGTTTGGAGACCTATTTCTGGAAAGCTCTGAAGTGAGCAGGAGTTGAAGTCACCCAGTTATCTCCTCAAAAAGGTTAACATTCTGATTTGAAAAATGAGTATCACAAAAAAGATCAAATGAACGGTTCAAGGTTGCCAAGGCAGAAGGCAGAGACGGGGTGGAAACCTAGGGCTTTCTATTTTCTTTGTATTTTAAAATGTTTGTGTGTTTGCATATCTTGAAATGGGATCTTTCTATAAGCCCTTGTTGGCCTGGTCCTCACTATGTACCCCAGGCTAGTCTTGAATTCATAGCTAGATCCCTGCTTTAGCCTCCTGAACACTGGGTTCACATGTGCACAGCCATGCATGGCTTCTTATCCTTTTTTAAATTAAAAAAATACTTTAGCTAGACAGTGGTGGCGCACACCTTTAATCCTAGCACTTAGGAGGTAGATTTCTGAGTTCGAGGCCAGCCTGGTCTACAGAGTGAGTTCCAGGACAGCCAGGGCTACACAGAGAAACCCTGTCTCGAAAAAAAAAACAACCAACCAACAAACAAAAAACTTTAATCTTCCATTGAATATACTGTAAGAGAGCAGCAGCTAGGTAGTGACTAGTGGGACAACTACAGCTTTCTTTTAGACTAACCTTTCAACTGACTTATAGTATTTATATTTTCTTGTGGTCATGGAATTACAAATCCATATGTGCATTCAATATGCAATGGTCCAATCAGGATGTGTCTTAGTTAGGGTTTTACTGCAGTGAAGAGACTCCGTGACCAAAGCAACTCTTGTAAGGATAACATTTAATTAGGGCTGACTTACAGGTTGAGGTCAGTCCATTATCATAAAGGTGGGAACATGGCAGCATGCAGGCAGGCATGGTGCTGGAGGGACTGAGAGTTCTACATCTTTTTTTTTTTTTTTCTTTTTTTTTAAAGGATGGCAATAGTTTAAGCGTAGGACAGGAACGATGCCACCAAGAGAAACCCTAACGTGCTGCTGGCGCTTCAAGGCCTTTGCCTTTCCTCTCACATTTTTTTCCTCATCAACAACAACCTCTTTCTTTCTTTCTTTCTTTCTTTCTTTCTTTCTTTCTTTCTTTCTTCTTTCTTTCTTTCTTGTAAGTACACTGTAGCTGTCTTCAGACACAGCAGAAGAGGACATCTGATCTCATTACAGATGGCTGTGAGCCACCATGTAGTTGCTGGGATTTGAACTCAGGACCTCCAGAAGAATAATCAGTGCTCTTAACCGCTGAGCCATCTCTGCAGCCCGAAAGTTCTACATCTTCATCTGAAGGCTGCTAGCAGAATACTGGCTTCTAGGATGAGGTTTTTAAAGTCCACACCCACAGTGCCACACCTACTCCAACAGGGCCACACCCACTCTAACAGCCACATCTTCTAATAGTGCCACTTCCTAGGCCATTCATATACAAACCATCATAGGGTGTCTTAGGGTTTCATTGTTGTGAACAGACACCATAACCCAGGCAACTCTTTTTTTTTCCTTATTGAAGAATTTTTTAAATTTATTTTATGTATATGAGTACATTCTAGCTGTCTTCAGACACACCAGAAGAGGGTGTCAGCATCAGATCCTATTATAGATGCTTATGAGCCACCATGTGGACTCTTTTTTTTTTCGAGACAGGGTTTCTCTGTATAGCCCTGGCTGTCCTGGAACTCACTCTGTAGACTAGGCCATCCTTGAACTCAGAAATCTGCCTGCCTCTGCCTCCCAAGTGCTGGGATTAAAGGCATGCGCCGCCACCACCCGACTTCAGGCGGTGTTCTTAACCACTGAGCCATCTTTCCAGCCCCAAGGCAACTCTTGCAAAGGACAATATTTAATTGGGGCTGGCTTACAGGTTCAGAAGCTCAGTCAATCCATTATCATGGTGGGAAGCATGGCAGTGTGCAGGCAGACATGGTGCTGGGGGGAGCTGTGAGTACTGCATCTTCATCCATAGGCAGCTGAAGGGACTATCTTCTGCAGGCAGCTAGGAGAAGACTCGTCCACACTGGCAGAGTCTGAGCATAGGAGGAGACCTCAAAATCCACCTTTGTAATGACAGACTTCCTCAACAAGGCCACAACTCCTAATAGAGCCACTCCCAATGGACCAAGCATTCAAATGCATGAGTCTATGGGGGGTCAAACCTATTCAAACCACCACACAGGGTAATCAGCATTTCATCTCATAAATATTGCTGCTGGATTAGAGCCTTCTAACTCTTCCCCTCCTGTGATTTTCAGCTGTGTAATTAAATATCATTAGCAAGCCCAGGGCTTCCTAAGGCCTGTAGCTATGTCTTTCATAGCGTTCAGCCCTGGCTTCTGTGGGGAAAGACATGATCAGGCCCTAGGGACTAGTAGGAATTTCATCTCTCTCTCTCTCTCTCTCTCTCTCTCTCTCTCTCTCTCTCTCTCTCTCTCTTTCTCTCTCTCTAATTTACAGGAACGATGCCTTCTCTTAGCTTCAGCTTCCCTATTTGTATAACGTAGGGATTAGACACTGAAATGGCCAAGGTTGTGTTGAACTCTAACACTTGTCTAGTGTATCCAAAGGAGGCCTGACCCCTAGAAAAAGATGAGAGAGGGGCAGGGAAAGGAAAGAAGGGAGTGAGGAAATGAGGGAAGGGGAAAGAAAGGAGGGGAGGGAGGAAGGGAAGGTGAGAAAAGGGAAAGAAGAGGGAGGGGAAGGAAGAGGGGAGGGAGGAAGGGAGAGGGGAGGAGAGGGAAGAAGGGAAAGTGAGAAGAGGGAAAGAGGAGGGGAGGGAGGAAGGGAAAGGGGAGGGGAGAGAGGAGAGGGGAGGGGAGGGCATAGAGGGGAAGGGGAGTGGAAAGGGGAGAGAGGAGGGAAGAGAGAGTGAAGGGGAGGGAGGGGAGAAGAAGGAAGGAAAAGGCAAGGGAAGCGGAGGGGATGGAAGAGAGGGGGAGGGGAGGGAAAAGAAGGGGAGGAGAGAGGAGAGAAGGGAAGAGAAGGGAGCAGCTCTTGTGTTTGCCCAGCACAGAAGCCAGGAGGCATCTGAAGGCTTTAGTTCCACCTATTTCTGACTCATGAGTTCATCCTGAGGTCTATGCCAACCCCCTGTGGTTTTTTCATCTTTCCACCCCAGTCGACATGACAAAATGACTAAAAATACAGTGCACCCCACAGTCCGGCCACCCGGCCAACACCCTCCCTTGAATTGACTCATTTTCTGACTTAGGTGTGAGGTGGAAGAGAGCCAGGGGCAGGCCGTATTTGGAAGTTTTGATTCTTCGCCACTCCATGGGGCTGAAGTCTGAGCATAGGTCTCCTCACATTGTGAGGATTATATGTGAAATACATGTAGATGAGAAATTGACCACAGGCTGAGGGCTGGGTCTGTATCAGTTCCTACTGGGCCCTTCCGTTGGGCCCTTCTGGAAGTTTCTGTCACTGAGAAGCTTATCCTGGGTTGTGTGCTAAGTGAGGGATGAAGGCTGCCCTCATCAGTTTTAATTGCTAGCCCCGCACTGACTAGATTCATCTAATAGAAGAAGCCTCAACTGAAGAATTAATTGACTTGATCAGATTATCCTGGGGTCATGTCTGTGGGAGAGTGTCTTGATTGTTAACTTATGTCTGAGGCTGGGCCCACTGTGGGCAGCACTACCCTCTGCCTGGGCAGTCCTGGGCTGTAAAAGGAGGCTAGCTAAGCCTGAGCCAGGGAGTGAGCAGTACACACCGTGTATACATGGCTTACCCTTCAAGTTTCTGCTCTGACTTCCTTCAATGCTGGACAATGACTTGGAAGATGAAATCTTCTCTAATTGCTTTTGGTCGGTGAGCCTGGCCTTTAGCAATAGCTCGGGGAGATTTATCCCCAAAGCCCCATCATGCCCTCCGCATCTTCATTTTGACCGTTGTCATTCGTGCAGCTTCAGAGATCTCTTCAGATGTCTTAAGGTCCTCCCGAGAGGAGTCAGACTCCATCAGACATCCTTCTGGAAGCAGTATGACTGTGCAGGTGTTTTCTGAGCCATGGCTCCTGGGCAGGAGTCCAGTCCTCTTTCTTACACCACCCCTTGCTTCATCTATGGCCCTCTAAGGGCTTCTTCCAGGTGGGGTCCCCTATTTTCTTTATGACCTGACTCCATGAAGTGGGGTGATATTCTTAAAAAAAAAAACCCACCTTTTCTTGGGGTTTCCTCAAAGGCAGTTGTCTCTGAGCTTCTGGGGTCTTTATAGGTCTGGACATATCCTTTCTTTAACCTCACACTGAGCAGGAGAGAGCTTTGGTCGCCACCCCTCCTATGGAGAAGCTCTGCTTCTTCCATATCCCAGCTCTGATGAGGTTCCATGGACGACATTCCTTACGCAGTCCTAGTAGCTTTAGAAGTGGGACCTATGTCCCCTTTTGGGAACTTGGAGAACGTTTGTCAAAAAGATCTGAGATGTCCCAGAGTCCTGAGCCCTGATGTGGGTCTGAGTGCTCGAACGAGAAAAGCATACATGGTTTCATGTTTCTGTCTCCTCTCAGAGGGTGATAGGGATAGTAGTCTTGGCATTCACCGTTCACGAATAGGCGTAATGCTGTCCTCTGTGGCAAGGAAGGGTACCCTGAACTGTGCCTGCATATGTCAACCCAAGGAGCATCACTTCCTGATGCTAATATGGCTGAGCAAGAGCCTGCTAGTGAAGAGTAGAGGGGGCATAAGGAGCCTCCCACCTCTCCAGCTATGTTGAATGAACATAGTTTCATTGTATATGGGGGAGGGGGGAGGAAGAGAGAGGAGAGAAAGAGAGGTGGAGGTCAGAGGACAACTTTTGGGAGTCCGTTCTCTCTTTCCACCATATTGAGACAGTGTGTCTGGCTGTTTCTGTGTACTTCAGGCTATCTGGCCTGCCTCTGCCTCCCATCTCATTGTAGGAGTGCTGGGATTACAGATGATGCCAGCACATGTCACCTTTTACATAGGCTCTAGGGACTGGCAATCATTTAATCATTGAGTCATATCAACAACCTGCTATTCTCTCTGTTTCAACAACCCCTGACTCTGGCTCCAAAGGTCTGCAGTGTAGGCTGAGCACCCTCTGTCTGGAATGTTTGCGGTCAGAGGTGTTTGGGACATTTTTATTTGCACAATGAGATACCAAGGGATGGAGTTCCAGTCTGAACACAGTTTGTTTATGTTTCCTGTGTATGTTGGACATGTGGTTTCAAGGCTGGAGGACAGAGTCAAGAGAGAATCTGAGAGGAAGACAATCTGATCGAGTCATTGCTGTGCATCCCCGAGACACTCTAGGAGAAGAAGGCCATGTGGAATCCACTGCCCCACCCTGGAATAGCCCAGGAGTGTGATGGTGGTGTCATGGGAGAGCAGGAGAGGGACCTGAGAACCCCCCGGCTGCTGATCATGCTACTTCTGAGCAAGGCATTCGGACAGAGAACTCCACACT
>JADRCD010233152.1:0-18352 GCA_019843815.1 Montemys delectorum | reverse complement strand
GTGTGTGTGTGTGTGTGTGTGTGTGTGTGTGTGTGCATGTGGAGACCAGAAGAGAGTGTCAGACGCAATGAAGCTGGAGTTACAGGTGGCCATTAGCCATCTGACATGGGTGTTGAGAACAAACTTGTCCTCTGCAAGAGCAAACATTCACAACCACTGAGCCTCTCTCCAGCCCTAAAACACACTTGAAACACAGCAAAGCTCAAATGTAGGACCAGCCCAGTAGCTGGATGTATTTTCCCTTGCTCACATGATTTCTAGGTGTGCATGAGGATAACCGCTGGCTCAGAATAAGAAAGACCATCTCTGTACCTTCAAAGGGAAAGGGAACCACCTGCTTGTGCCATAATCCGTCACCTGACCCTCTCAGAGACCCATAGCACACACAGGAGGCACACAAGACTGGATCCTGGGGCCACTGCTCTGCAGGCCATAACTGAAACTGGCTGGCCTCAGAAACTGCAGCTCAAGCTGGAGCTGGGTTAGTTCCTTAAGAGGTGCAGCTGGGAAGCCAAGCTGCTGAATGGACAGCCCTACTTGTGTGTATCACAGACAATTCAACAAGAAGAACCGACTGCCAAGGTAGTGGCGAGGCCATGGCAGTAAGGTGGTCTCCAGATGGGAGGGGGAGCAAGCTGCTATCGCCCCTGTGGTTGGAGGGACAAAGAAGACACACAAGGGGCCAGCAATGAAAGCCCTGGGCTGAGACTACCTCAGGCAAGTTGGAGGCCAGATAAATCTGAAGCTGTAGTAGAAGCCCAGAAAAGGGATGCTTTCCCTAGGCCCAAGCCCTGCTTCCCAGTAGGGTCTGGGGTTATCCAAACCTTCCTGAAGGCAGGGGGACTCTAGCTCGAAGGGGCAGGGCAAAGAACATCCCAGGGCATGGAAGCCTGAGAATCCCCCACGTGGTGCAACCTTTCTAAGCTTGGCCCTAGACTATAGTTACAATGATTAAATAAATATTAAAGAGACAGTATTGAGATAAAAGTGGAAGGAAACATATTTTTAAAGGAAAATACGTATCACTGGGTAATGAGGTTCTATCATATCTGTTTGGCTATGACTCTGACTGGCATGCTTCGTATTTATATTGTAAACAGCGAGCACTCTAAATGGGCTTTAAAAGTGCACAAGCTGTGGGTCACTCAGAGCAGATAAGTAGGAAAGGCAGTTGCAACTTTTATACCTTTATACCAACCATCACAAAAGCTGCCGGTCACAAGCCACTTGGTGGCTGAGCACATGTCCTCTAGAACTCAAGCTCTAACTACACTACTTGGCCACGGTGTGACCTTGCACAAAGAGTTAACTTCTCTGGGCCTCCATTTCTTGTCTCTAGTTGGGATAACAGGACCCACACAGCACCGAGGAGCTGGGAGGACAAACAGAAGAGTCCGTGGACTGTGTTTTACATAGTTCCAGTGCATACAACAAGTGCTCAATAAATGGGAACTATTTTTTTTTAATGTGTAGCCCAAAGGAGAATAAATGAACCAACTTTTCCATATATAAGAAAAAGGGAGGTTCCCTTTGTATATATAGAAGCCATTATAACAAATGAAGGGAAAGCCATTTCTGATCTGGAAGTCTTAGTTAACTGTTGGGATCAGGTTAATGCCCAGCCCTTGCATAAAGACTACTAAGGATCAAAGAACATGAACAGAGTTAGAGAGACTGCTGCTCCGACATGAGGCATGAGGGTTCTTGATGCCAAGGCTCGGCTGGAGTGGTAGATTGTTTATCATGCATGAGACTCTCTAGACTTCATCCCTATCGACACACACACACACACACACACACACACACACACACACACACACACACAGAGAGAGAGAGAGAGAGAGAGAGAGAGAGAGAGAGAGAGAGAGAGAGAGAGAGATATGGAGGGAGTGAGGGAGAGAGAGAAGGAGAGACAGAGAACACAGAGAGAGCACAGAGAGAGAGAGAGCACAGACACACATAGCTTGGGAACACCCAGTATGTAGACACACATAGCTTGGGAATGCCTAGCATGTAGAGCTGCAAGAAAGCCACATAGAGAGAGAGAGAGACGAGTGTTCCCGAGTCCTGGGGGCAAGGTTTGACTGACAGCACACACACTGCAGTATCTTCAGTAAGAAGGAGACAGGGAAAGACTTTGGTTTCAACCACAGACTGCAGCAGACAGCCTGAGGGGCCTGAGAAGACCAAGACTGTCCTACATACAGGAAAAGGATGTGTTGATGGGCAGTGCTGCGAGCCAGCAAAGGGCCATGCAGATGGGCGAGAGCGTTACAGAGGAGAGCAGGTGAAGACACAGCGCAGTTTACAACAACCCCAAGATTCCTAGAAGAAGTGGGCACTGGCTGCCCCACACGGTAAAGAGCCTCCTAGGTTTTGCAGCTGCACAGAGCATGCGCGGCATCTTGCCACCATCTTCCTCAGTGCAGATCCCAGCAAATGGAATGCAACCCACTGCTGTGGAGAGGTTTAGATGAACTGAGTCAAAGAGAAAGTGATCGAAGATCAAGGTCACTTCCCTAATGCATGCCTGCTTTACCCTTCGTTAGAAAGATTTCCTCAGAAGCAATAGAATGCAGAGTGTGGTGTCAAACACCAAAAATACACCAAAAGAGCGTCTGTGTACCGTGGGTGTGGGGTTAGAGGGTCAGTGCAGAAACTTCTACAAGGTAAGGCTGTAAAGGTCCTACCCATGAAGAAAAGATAGGTTAACAGGTCTAGTCCCAGGCTAGACCACTGCAATTGTCTGCATTGGTGCTGAGAGGGGACTAGACCACTGCAATTGTCTGCATTGGTGCTGAAAGGGGATGGAACACACTGGTTTCACAAAGGCCTAGGTAGGTGGGCATCCACACTGGCCACTTATTGAAGCAACCTTTGTGAAATAATCCCCTAGCCTGAGTTTCATCACTGAGAATATGATTCTTAACTACCATCTTACTGCCCCAGGTCCCTGAATCCCCAAGGAATCCTAAACAACACGGACCCATGGGTCTTTCCTGGGATATGTGTAAGGAAGGACCAGAAGGATGAGTGGCAGAGAGGGACTGACTACCCCAGTATGCAGGTTCCCAGAGAGCAGGAGCAAGCTGTGTTCTAGAAGCACAGAATCAGAGGGAAGTGAAATCGCCCCAAGCCACTGCATCTCTCTAAAAGCTAAGCAGTGCCCCAGCTTTCTAAGGCTTCTGCAGCCCCCGAGGCATGTCCACTGCTTGTAACCCATTGCTTCTAGATGCAAGCTGATCTCAGCTAGGCCCCACTCAAGAGGAAAGAGCAAAGCAGGGTGTGATGGCTCATGCCTGCAATCCCAACAACAGACGATGACCTCCAGTCCCAGGCCAGCTTGAGTTACAGAGATCCAGGCTTTGCTGCACTACAGAACGGGACCCTGTCTCAAATTAGAAGAGGAAGTGTAGTAAGTTATCCAGGGCACTATGGCTGCGCACACCATCTTCACATCCTCACCACGCTAGAGGAAAAGCGCCAGCCACAACAGCTCAGGTTCCCAAGCCTAGATAATCTTACTTTTGCCTGCGTGCTGAAGTCCAACTCTACAACTGTAGCAACTACTGCACAGGGCAATGGCAGCTGTCAGTGATGCTGGACTCCGTAGTACTAAAGGAGTCACGGTCAAGTGATGGTGAGGTTGACAGTTACGGCAGGGGAAAGTCCCAAAGGCACCTGCGGCTACCTCTCTTCAGGGAGGAAAGCAGAAGTGAAGTAAACCAGACTTTACTATGGGCAAGGAAGGAACTTGGTACAATCTTTGAGTTGGAAATCTAGGCTGGCTACAAATTATTCCAGAAAATGAGCCATTCTGTGAGTGTCACACGGCCCTTGTCCCCTATTCTGCCGTTCTGCAATCTTTTGTAATTTTTACTATAAAGAGGCCCACCATCCGGTGAGCTAAGTGAGGCTGCAGGCGTGGCCCAGTTGGCAAAGCAATAGGTGAGCATACACTAAGCCCCTAGATCCATCATAAGGGCTATCATGGGCAATTATAGGGCTCAATGAACAGAAGGTGTGGCGGGTCACCTAGTCAACTCAGCATATGGAATGTGGAGGCAGGAGGACCAGGAGGAGTTAGTTGTAGATCATCTTTAGGTACCTAATGGATTCAAGGCTTGCCCGGGCAATATAAGATCCTGCATCCCCACACCCACAAAAAAACTAAGTTTAAGAAGGTAAAAACAAACAAGTAAATAAATGAAAAATCTATGGGGATTAAGAAAAAAGGAAGAAAAAAGATTGCAGCTTTGATTGTGTTGACAGGAAGGTAGGAAGGTGGCTGTAACTGGTACGCCATGGACTCGAGGTCACCAGGGACTTTCATTTAAAGCATCACTAGCCACCATCGTGTGTTCTCTTTGCTGTTTAGTGTGCTGGCAGGCTACCTGGTTAACTCGTCCAACAGTCCAGAAACAATCAGCACTGACATTCAGGAGTGAGTGAACGCCCCCTAGGCCCAAATCCCCTGTTACTGGTCTGTTCTGTTACTTAGGAAAGATATCTTCCAATTTTTTATCTCTTTGAGCTTCCTTTCCGGATAAAAGTGGGACAGTTGCTGAAGTGTATGGTCATTTTTTTGCCCCTGAAGCAAATCTAAGTGCTGGGATAAGAAGTGGCGGTTCTGTCATCCACGGTGGCCAATGCCAGACCTCAGATAGCACAGGCTACAGGGTCAACAGCACAGGCCTGCAAAAAGAAAGATTTACAATAAATAATAAAGCAGTCCATAAAAGATTATGGCTCTAAACAGTGATACATTTCACTAAGTGCTAGGTTGTGGCACAAATATTTCCACCTTTAACATCTGAGGGCCAGCAGAGAGCCTGTCTTCATGCAGAACAGAAAGCTTGTGGGCTCACAGCCTCACCTCCTGACTCCAGCCGCACAGGACTTTCCACCCTGACTGCATTGATACAGCAAGGCAAACAAGAATGGGAATGAAGGTGAATATGTACTGGGAAGAAGCCTCCAGGACTGAAGATGAGAGTCAGCCATCAAATGCCTGCCTGCCTGCCTGCCTGCCTTCCTGTCTGTCTGTCTGCCCGCTCACCCACCCCCCTGCCTGCCCAGTCTGCCTGTCTGCCTGCCTGCCTGCTCTGCCTGCCTGCCTGACTGCTTGCCTGCCCAGCCTGCCTGCCTGCCTGCCTGAGCATCTCAGGTCAGATTCAACTGTGTGGAGTCAGAGTGGTGGCAGCCATCTGTAATCTCAGCACTGGGGAGGCAGAGACAGGTGAAGCACTAAATAAAGCTTGCCCACTGGCCTCAGCAAGTTAGCTCCACACAAGTTCAAAGCAGGTGCACATATACCCACAAGTGCAGACATACACACATACACAAACACACATACATGGATACAAATAAATAAGTAAATAAATAAAAATAAACCTTTTTAAAAGGTGTAACAAAAGGGGGCCACTATTGCTCCTCCAAAAAGGTAGAAACAAGCTCACAGCTCTGAATCAGGAATGACAGAGAACAGAAAGACTGAGCAGAGAGAAGGACTGCTCTGTAATGAGTTCTTCCCCAGGACTCAGACCTGAGGATTATGGCCCCAGCGACGTTGAGAAATTGTATACTATAGAACAGAGATAGCAGGCCCAGCCTGGGTGCAAAGCTCTTTGCATGCCAGTGACTTGTTTCTTCAGCTGACCTCAGCTCTGGGCCATCTCATCCCATGGCTTCCTTCTCTCTGGTGAACATGGCCTTCCTCTTGTCCACTGAGCCTCATGAAAGCCCATCCTCTCTTTTATCTGTCCATCTATCCAGCCACCTGTCTGTCTGTCTCTCCACCCCTTGCATTAATGAGGCATTCTCACTATTGTCTATCTATCTGTCTTTCTACCCACTGCCTAAGGTATTAATACACCACGCTCACTCTATTTTCCTTCCTTACCAGTGCTGGGGATCTATCCAAGACCTTCCATGCATGTGTGAAGGAAATGCCCCATATATCAATACGCTGTGCTCACTCACTCCACCCATTCACTCAACCACCCACCCATCCACCCACCCATCCAACTCATCCATCTGCCTGCCCATCCGTCCGTCCATCCATCCATCCATCCATCCATCCATCCATCCATCCATCCATCTGCCCACCTGTCCACCCATTCACCCACCCACACATCCACCCACTGACCCATCCATCCACCTACCCATCTACCCATCCATCCATCCATCCATCCATCCATCCATCCATCCATCCATCCATCCATCGAATACCTTATTTATTGATATGCCATGCTTACTTCCTCCCTCACTCCCCTTCTTTATTGTGCTGGGGATCTACCCCAGGGCCTTCCTCACACATGCTAGGTAAACACTTTACCACTGAGCTACACTTTCAGGTCAACATTATTTTTTGAAGATCTGAAACACCAAACATTCACTTCAAAGCACTGGTTTGCTACTTTAAAATCTCTGCTCTCCAAATCCTAATGGGTCTTGGTACACACCCTGGAAGTTACACCCACACTGTACTGACATTCTGAAGGCATCAGGAAGCTGTAATTGAGAAAACATTCTTCAATGTTTCCAAAAGGCACACAAGACAGGTGAAAGACCAACGTTATCCCAAAGATGTTGCTAAGCTAGTTCAAAGACTTTCTGATGTGGTTACGACAAAAGGCTAGTGGATACAGGTAGCTCCCTTATGGAATCGCCATGTCTAGATAAGGAAAACGGAAGAAATAAGAACAGTTTGGGACTGTCCAACAAAGGCTTGAAGCTTGCTACAATAACAGCCTTGTAGTTCTTCAGGCTTTGCTGAAGGACAAAACAGCTTTTCTTCTGAAAGCTTCTTAAATATATCTGAAAGATGAGATTATCTGGAGATAAGGCATAGGGAATATGTTGCTGGATTCTTTCTAATGCCCTCAAGGGACTTAAGGGCAAGAGAACCATTCTGTGGTACTGGAGCAGATGCTTGGCTGATGATCACCTAACCACTAAAACCAAGAAGGACCAAGTAACTCTGCAGGCTGCATGTTCTGGAACGCCCTTGATGGCGTGTACTTCAGAGTATCTTTGTATACAGAGAGAAGAACCCTGGGAACAGAACCCAAATCTAAACAGGAAATCCACTTGCGTCCTGTATATCCTACATGGCACAATAATTTTAGTGCACTTGAGTTTTGATGGTGACCTCTCACCTGGAGACAGAATGGAATTTTCCATATGTGGTGCTGTGTTGGTACACAAAACTTTTGAGTTTTGAAACATTCCAGGTTTCAGAGTCAGTATTATCTAATTTGTATTTCATTTTCAACCTAATGCCATTTCTCAAGTCAGGTATCATTTCATAGATACCAGGCTGCCTGGTATCTCTGTGTAATCTTGCTGTGTAATTGAGGATGACAATGACCTTCCAGGTCCTTCTGCCTCCAGTTCAGGAGTGCTAGGATCGAAGGCAAGCACCATCACACCCAGCCGTGATGCCGGGGCTGGAACCTGGGGCATCACGCATGTTTGGCAAGACCTCCACCGATGGAGCAATGCACATTGAGTTCTCAACTGATTTTCATGGTTACTGCAATTTTCTCCTTAGGAAGTGCATATTTTGTTATCCTTAACTATCACATTCTTTCATTTATTTGTTAAAAATTTAGAATAAGAGATGATTAGTATATATACACATATACATACACATAACATCGTGTGTATGTTTGTTTTCTAACATATTTATGAGTGATGGAACATGAAAAAATAACCTTAAATGAAAGACAACATGGGTTTAGTGGAACTGAGGAACCCGCTGTCTTCTGAGGACCTCAGACAAGACGATCCCCTCCTCCTGAGAGAGCTCACCTACACAGTCCCCTTGGGTGGCAGCCAAAAGAAATTAGGGAGAAAAACAGCCAAGATTTAGTGCTGTGGGTTTTCACCCTGACACTATGAGACTGAATTTTTTTTTTTTTTACTCAAACCTAAAATGTACATAATAAACAGAGATGTCTTGTGACCTCAGGACAGGGTCTGGGACCTGTCACCTACCATGTTGGATACGCTTTCAAAAATAGAGACTGAAGAGGGCAAAATGTGAGGTAATCTCTACATTGGCAAAGGTCAGCTGGACATTTGCCTAAAGCCTGAGGCTGGCACTGCAGCATGGGGACTTCAGGCCCAGAGCTGACAGGAGCCACGGCCACACTGTCATCTCACTCCCAGCACAGGAACCTGAGCATGCTTCTGCTTCTGCTTTTGGAGGTGACAAAGCTATGAGTACCCCCTCTCCTGTTTCATAAACACGGGTGGCCTCTGACTGGGGCGGGTCATCTAACAACAGAAACTTGTAAACAATGGAGAACTAATGGCGTTGCTCATTTTAGAAGGTGTGAAATGGCATGGTGGCAGTATCCTTATTTTTTTTTTAAAGGGATATACATTCTGAAAATCAGGGAGTGGAGTGAGTGAGATGGCTCAGCGGGGAGACGCAGTTGGCACCAAGCCTAAGGACCTGAGTTCAATCCTTGGAGTCCACATGGCATAAGGTGAGAACTAAGGCCTGAAAGTTGTCCTTTGCCCTCCACATGTATCCATTATCACACACACACACACACACACACACACACACACACACACACACACACCACTCACAAAATAATTAATTAATTCTAAAATTTAAATGGAAAGTGTAGGCCTTTCCAGGTCTCACATGATCTTGGCCTGCCTCTGTCTGTCTCTCCATCTTGTTCATCATTTGGAGACTGAATCTTAGCAAGTCAGTTTGGTAATTTGTAGCAAAGGCCTGAAAAACGTTAATGCTTTCTCTTCCTGTCTATACACACATATAGGCATGTGGAGGCCAGGGGATGACTTTCAGTGTCTTCCTCCATAGCACTCAACCAATATATATATATATTTTGAGGCAGGCTAGCCCTCTGAATCTACAAAGTTGCAGCTGGCCAGCAAGCCTCAAGAGTCCGCTTGTCTCCCCAACAGTAGAGTTGCAGATGGGCATTGCTTTTAGGGAGCTCCAAGCTTAAGTCATCAAGCTGGCGTGACAGGCAAGTCTCCCACAGAGGCTGTCCTCCCCCAGCCCAGTGTCTTAGTCACTTCATCTCAACATCATTTGTAACATTAGTTACATTGGTAACCAGGTGGAGGAGGTGGGCTTCTGGATATCCAATAACGTACTAGTTAAGTAAATTACTACATACAGAAATGCTGAATGATATTAGACAAGTCTTAAAAGAAGCACGCTGAGTTATAGCACTGAACTCAAACGTGCTGTATAACATAGTCTAGGTTAACTGAGGTTATAAAGCTGTATGTATGGTAGGATATGCATACGTAAAAATAAATTCTGCAAATATATCAATTTCCAACTTAGAAGTAGGCTCTTGGGTAGAAAGCTTATCAGTGATGGGGATTATTTAAGTCTATATTCTATATACTCTGAAAGTCGGTTATCTTCAAAACTTCTCACTAAAACTCTGAGGTTTGACTGTTTACATCGCTTACTTTTAAAAAGACTTGACTTTTCAAAACATGAGTATGGAGGGACAATTGTAACAAACAAACAAACAAACAAGCAAACAAACAAACAAACTCAAACAGTCGGAAGCAGAAACAACCTGGCAACACTGTAACCTTCAGCGAAGATTTCAACACATAGGTCCTAAGTCTAGACACTATGCAAGGAAGGGAGGCTGCAGGAAAAAATGGAGGTAGAAAAAAACAGACTTTTCAGGGGGAAAAATGACTTAGACACACACATGCAGTGGTTCCTACTTTCTTTAAAATGTACAGTGGCATCTATTTCCGGTCTTCCTAAAGGCAGGCCAATACACAGAACCTAATCCCAGGGTTCAGGGTCCAGGTTCCGGTGGCTGAGCTTCTGCATTCATCCACGAAAAGCCAAGAAACTTCCCAGGGCAGGGAGCATAATGCAGGCCTTGTCAGGGCCTCTGAAGTGAAGAGGCCAGATCAGGGCAACCCAAGCCACTGCAGACCAAGGAAGGGAACCCAGCACACCCGGATGCATGAAATGTCAGCTCCTAGACGACCAGGTCTCCAGGGAGAATGTGACTTCGCACAGAAACTAGGACAAGGGGCTTTCTGTGGAAGGCCACCGGGGGGGGGGGGGGCTCTGTCCTCTCTGCAGTGGTGCAAGGTCATGGCCATGCCGTGGACCATATCCATGCAGCACGGATACCCCTGTGGTCTGCTGTCACTGGAGAGCTGTCCCATTGTGAAATATCACCTTCTGCCTATTTGTTGGATGTCTAGTAACAGTTCTGGGGACACTCCAGAGAAAACCCTAGACAAGAGCAGGCCTGTGGCCAGCACCCAAACTGCACCCGCCTTTTGGTTCTGCCGCTGGCTACGGCGCTTGTCACAGACTCTGGCTAACCCCTCACTGAGTCTTTAGCCAGCCAGGAGGAAGAACACACTCGTGCATGGGAAATGAAGAAAAGAGAGCAGGGACCTCTTCAGACTCTGAAAGGAGCTCTAAAGCTGCCCCTTCAGAGACACACAATGGCTGCCCTAAACACACACACACACACACACACACACACACACACAC
Organism: Montemys delectorum; assembly: GCA_019843815.1. Classification (NCBI taxonomy): domain Eukaryota; kingdom Metazoa; phylum Chordata; class Mammalia; order Rodentia; family Muridae; genus Montemys; species Montemys delectorum. The sequence goes on along the minus strand of JADRCD010233152.1, from coordinate 7,815 downwards.
ACACACACACACACTGCACACTGCACGAAGTATTTCAAAAGGTTCAGGTATCCATAATAAACTATTTTCAAGGATCAATTTTAATTTCTTTTGACAGATGAAGATTTAAAGATAACCTGATGGAATATTGCAATAGAAAGACTCTCAGGTCGGTGTGTGTCCAAGGCTGCAGCAGGCGTCCTCGCAGGCAGGCTGTGCACAGCTCGGAAGTATCATATTTAGAGGGTGGGAAATGAACATCACAGACAAGGAAAACCTAAATATTTCTTGGGATAGTATGACAGGTGCTGAAAGGTAATAGACTATACAGGAAGAATAGCTTCAGAATTCATGGAGAGATGACCCTGGGGTCCCTCAACAACCGTGACATCACTAAAAAATAAAAATAAATTAGAGTGTCTTAATTAATTGGGAATCCATGAAATTAATATTGATGTAATATTAAATGCTCTGCTGTTCTCTGTGTATTTAATTTGAATGTCACAAAATATGAACAGTAAATTTGGATATAAAGAGAGAGAGACTCAAAAATCACCAATTTCATTTGCTGTTTCCTGTTTCTCTCTTAATTGCTTCTGTCTCACCCAGTGTCCCCAAGTAATTTTTCACTTCTAAAGTAATAACACCAACATTCTCTTAGGTTCTCCAAAGAAATGAGAGGGGAAATTGCATGAGCGGAGGCAGCACAGGACGCTTCCCTACCAATCTGTGCAATTTCTATTAGTGAGTCATAAATATTGAAGGGCCTGCATCTAAGCCACCACACAGGAAAATTCTATATTGGACACTATCAAGTGAATGTGTCTTTTTAGTAAACAATGTTTTCTGCCATTATCTAAATCATAGAAAAATAGTCTACATTTCAGGCTTGGAAAATTGGGCCAATTAAATGTTGGTCTGCATGGCCAGATATGAGTCTGTCGCTCCCTGATTTCCACTTTCTGTCCAGGAATGGACAAGAGGATGATTTGGGCAAACATGTAGCTGGTTTGGAATGAAGTGAGGCAGGTGTGTGCAGTCCTGACTTCTAGGCCTGAAATCTGTCCTTGTTTCTACAGACACTGATTATTAGTGGGAGAAGAGGGAATAAGGGATAAGACAGGCCTTGGCAGCCTTTGTTCAAAGCTCATGGTGTTACACTACATTGAACTGGCTCAGGTCACCTGCCGGAACTACCTGATGCTCACGCTAGGGTTCCGTTGGCCCACTTCCATCTTACGCAGCACCTGGCCAGCCCAGGGGCCATGGAAGAAGAGTCCATTCTTCCTTTTTTTACTAAACTGTGGAATCTGGTTCATGCGTTTTCATCTAGCAAATGGCCATAATGGCTGGTTATCTGCTCCCTGTAGAAAGCAGGCCTGTGCTGGGAAAGGAAATTAAAAAAAATAGGGTTTATTGAACTCATCCATGATCTGTCCTTCTGTTCTCCTGAGTCTGACAAAGACTCTCACCCCAGCGTGCGTCAGGAAGGCATCATTAGACACACCTAGGACACTCTCTCACAGGAGACCCACTGCTTCTTTACACACGAGGTTTCCAGACTCTTAAGGTTAACCATGGGAAAGGATGGTGGTTTTAGGATTTACAGGCTGCATGCAATGCACATGCCCTTAGAAGGACCCAGATAAGGGCAGAGGGCAAGGGCGAGGGCAAGGCAGACCCGCAAGGCAGACCTACACGATCCAATCTTTCCAGCCGCTAAGTAAATTGATTTTTCTGCCTGGCTATCTGGTACACTTTCGTGGGTTATTTTTGCCTTTACTTTTGAGAAGATGATTCTAATTTATACAGCTGATTTTAAGTTCTTAGGATTTGAATTTTTAAAAAAAGGTGTGGCGGGCGGAGGGGAGGAGCATTCTCAAAGCAGTTCTTGCTGGGGTCGTGGCTAACTTGTAAAGTGTTAGTTTAGCTCCTCTGAGGCCACGGGCTCTGATAGGAACACCACAACAAAATAAAACAAAAGCAATCAAATCAGTTTTTAAAACGATGTCTGAAGGTGTCAGGGAGATGTCTCGGTGGGTAAGGTGCTTGCTGCACAAGCCTGGGTTCCTATTTCCAAGTAAAGCAGGACCCAGTAAGGTCCAGCTCATGGTGCTAGTCTTTAATCCCAGCACTCAGGAGGCAGAGGCAAGCAGATCTGAGTTCTAGACCTGGACTACATTGTGAGTTCCAGGACAGCCAAAGCTATACAGTAAGACACTTTATTCCAACAAACAAACAAACAAACAAACAAGCAGAAGCTGGAATAGCATCTAACGGGGGGGGAGGGGGGGTGCGGGGGGGGGAGGGCGGGCGGATCTGGAGGGCTTGCTCCGTAGTCAGTCTAGATTAGCTGGTGAGCTCCAGATTCAGTGAGAGACACTGTCTCAAAAGCTTCATGTGGAGAGCAATAGACAAAGAAACATGACGCTGTACATGCATGCATGATCAAGCCAATACACATGTTCACACACATGCACACATGTGTACAATACACACACTCTGATGCCTAGAGTTTGTTTCAAGGTAACATACGCAAAGAGGTGACAAAGGGAGGACACAGATGACATGACCCAGGCTGGGAACTAATAATTGTCTTAATGTTGAGAGGCACTTCTCTGCCCCTGCATGTCTCTGAAAGCCTCCATTACAGAGGAAGACAAAACAGACCAATGAGGACCAGAACTAAGGACCAGAAACTTGCTAGTGATTAGCCTCAGCCTTTAGCTTCATCTACATAGTCAACAAGAAATTTTTGTTGTTTTCTCTTCTCCACATCTGATGTTTTGTACCAGTGGTGTGGACGAGGGGTCAGTTCTGCAGTTGGTGGGATGGAAACCTGACAGGGAGAGAGTACAGGGCACACAGCCCAAGGGCCTCTGGAGCATCAAGTGTCAGGCAGAGCTGGTAAGAATGGCAAGCCGCAATGTGTTTCATTGGTGACTGCTCTTTTCCCCACAAGCCCTGTGGACAAAATGAGCATAGAGATCACTAGTGGCCTTGTGTAGGATAGGAAGGCAGCGAGCAACCCACACCTCAGGAGCAGGGGACACTCCACATGGAAGAGCTTGGGCATCCATCAACGTGACAGAGGCAAGGAAAGGTGGGAACTTCTGAACTTGAGTCCAGTGGCCACTGTTCCAAACAGCTTCTTCCAGGAGCTAAACCTTAGAAATGGGGTAATGAGCCAAGTGTGGTCCTGTACCCCTGTAATCTCAGCACTTGGGAGGCTGAGGTGGGAGGATTGAAAGTTCCCAGCCAAACTAAGCTACCTGGTGAGGCCCTAACTCAAAAAGAAGTAACTCAATAAATATCACACTAGGTACTTAAACACAGAATCCTGAAAATGAAGAGCTAATGCAAATCTATTTGAAGGTTAGTATAAATCATACTGTAAAATATAACCCACATCCTGACCTTGTATGTACAAAAGAAAATCCTTTAAAGAATAAATAGTTAGAAAGGAGGGCCCAGAGAGCTGGCATCTTCTACTGTCCTTGGTGGGAAACAATTCCTTGGACCAGCTTGACTCTACTTCAAACCCTGAAGTGACGGATAAAAAAGAAATCAATTTGTGGATTTGGCCAAGGTGTCTACACAAATAAATAAAAACACACCCAGGATTTTGTGGAATTATAAACCATGGGGTCTAATCCTGGTTTCTGAACACTGTGTCTGGTCTGGGCTCCCAGGAAGCAACCTTTCCTTTGCTTCAGGCAGATCTGAGTAGGATTTTTCTTCCTTATAATAATCTCCCAGCAAGAGAAGAATTTACGATTGATTCATTTTTTTTTTTTTTTTGCTGAATGCTTAAAAATAAAGATCTTTTCTAACCTATAATTATGCCTCAGTTCCAGCCAACACAATTTAGACTAGAGGCATATTTCAGCCCTCTTCCCTCTTTGCAGAACATATGAAGAACATAAAGGAACATGGTCTCACACGCCTTTCTGTAATGTTAACTATTCAGTGTGTACACCTAAAGATCTAGAAGACTCCATGGGAAGGCTGTTGCAGGCCTGTCTGGCTCCTGAATAGTTAGTGACGACCCTTCCCAATAGGAGCTTCCACTAGGAAACATAGCCTGTGGGGTACAAGGAGCTGGCCCCACACCTGGAGGCAGTCTAGACGCTGTAGAGCACATCCGACTCCCGGAGCTCCCTAGGGGATTGAGCAGAGACTCCAGCTAAAACCACAACCTCCATAGGCTTCTCCCCTCCCCCCATCTCATTCCTTTCCCCTCCCACTCCCTCTTCTCCCCTCCCATGTGAAAGTAGTTCTTCATTAAACCATCTTGAGAGAACTCCCACCTCACACTCCACCTTAGGGACCCTAAGCTTTCACTTTCAAGAACTCCATGGAAGCCAAGTAAAATGAGCATGCTATCATTAGTTTGTTGTGGTTGGATGACTATGGATCAAGTCAGTTCTGTCAGAGGTAACAACTCTGGGACACAGACAACAGACCACAGTTTTAGGATGACAGACGTGGAGGTGACAAGCTAGCATTTATAAGATTTCACATCACCTGCTTGGGCATCCAAGGTCATACACGAAATAAGCTTTCCACCCAGACTCATTTCCCAAGACCATCTAGGGGCCATCTGCACAAGACTAGATGTCCATCTGTGTCTGTTCAGAGAATGGCTCTCCTGTTCTACGACAAAGGTGTTCTTTCCGTAGTACTAGGTAGCCCAGGAAGAAGCAAGCTGGCTTTGTGCTCATTTCCCTTAGATATTCAAAATTCTGAATTCTATGAATTGAGCAGAAAAGAAAAATCTCAGGGTAAGATCCAAGAGAGTTCTGTCTTTACCTGATGGTGTAGTGAGGTCACTTCATAGCACTCCTAAAAGAAAATCATTCTTTTACCAGTTGTTTCAAGAACTGAAAGCACACGGCTTGGCTTTGAAGATAGCTCAGCTTGAAAAATACTTGCCTTGAGGACCTGGGTTCAGTCTTCCAAACCAAGGGGGTTGTGGGGGAGGGGCACAGGGGTGAGAGGGGGCACGGGGGAGGAGGCACGGGGGTGGGGGAAGGGGGGGCATGGGGGTGGAGGGGGCACGGGGTGGGGGAGGGAACAAGGGGTGGAAAGGGGGCACAAGGGGGAAGAGGCATGGGGGGAGGGGGACATGGGGGAGGGGACATGGAGTGGGGGAGGAAACATGGGGGAGGGGGACACGGGGGAGGGGAGGGAGTCCCTGGGGCTCACTTGGCAGTCGGCCAGAGACCTTGTGTCAAAACAAAACAAAACAAATTGCAGTGTTTGCAAGATGGTGCTTGAAGAGTGACTGCAAGATTGTTCCACAGCCTCCACACACATGCACACATGTAAACCCACACAAACAAGCACACAGAGATACACATAAATAGATATATACATACAAAGCGTCAAGACTATAAAGTTCGTCAACTTACCAGACAGATGAAACCAACACTGTTTGCCCAGGAAAGCAAAGTTCCTGACTGAACCAGTCTCCTGATCCTAACCCATGTGACTCTGGCTCCTTCACGCAACTCCTATCTTGGGCTAACTCACAGGCAATCTAAGGGTGCGGAGTGGTCTCAGGCAGGGGAAAGTACATCTTTCCTAAGCTCTCTCTCTGTAGATTTGTCGGTTGCCCCTTGCCTACATCAGTTTTTTTTTTTTTATGAAGTGGCGGGTCCTCCAAGGCTCTGTGACACCCATGTTGACTGCTCCTTCAGTCTTTCTGATGGTGGGCAGAATGCTGAGCCACACCCACACCACAAATCACTCATCAGCCTTTGCCAAACGGAAAATGCTCTTGCTTATGATATATTTCAGATCCATTTTCTTGCCTTTTTTTTTCTGGTTTTTTGAGACAGGGTTTCTCTGTGTAGCCCTGGCTGTCCTGGAACTCACTCTGTAGACCAGGCTAGCCTCGAACTCAGAAGTCCACCTGCCTCTGCTTCCCAAGTGCTGGGATTAAAGGCGTGCGCCACCCCCGCCCGGCCCTGCCTTTCTTTTTTAAGACTTGGTCTCACAATGCTGTCTAACCTGTTAGGTTCAAGCAATTCTCCTGCCTCAGCTCCAAGCAGTCAGGACTACAGGATACAACAGGGTGCCCAGCTCTTGCAGCTTAGAAAAAGTATTCATTTCATTGTTTGTTTGTGGGGTGGGACATATCAGAGTACACATGTGGAGGTCAGAGGACAACTTGGAAGAGTCAATTCTTCTCTGACGTGTGAGTTCCCAAGATGGAACTCGGTGGTCAAGCTTGACAAGCAAGCACCTTTACCCACTGAGCCTTCTCTCTGTCTCTGTCTCTCTCAGCTTTTAAAAAGCACCATCTTCCCTCTGCTTAAAAATCCTTTCCCTCTGGAAATGCACCAAGGTGTCAATGGTTGGGTGGTGTTGGTGATGAGCAGTGAGTGGGCCTTCCATAGGAACCTTGGATCCTGAGCCCCACATGCAGCCTCCACACTGTGCCTCCCTCTCAATCCCTCAGGGTCAGATGCTTCTCACAGCTGGAGATGCAACTCAGTGGCTGAACACATGGCTCATCATGAAAGAGGCCTTGGCTTCAGATCCAGGTACAGAAAGGTAAGAGAATAAATAAAAACAAACTCTTGCAAAGGTGGTAAGAACATCTACTTCGCAAAATTATTGTAAGAAATGAAAAACAATGCCATACGGGCAAGTCCCTAGCAAGCTGATCCCTACTAGTATATATCTAGGAAACATTAAAGTTTGTCTCTCTGCTTACCCCACGAGTCTGACTTGTTTTCACCAACTGAGAATTGTGGTAGAAAATACTGAGAAAGCTATCAGTCCTCTGAATCCACAGGGTTGAGAGCGCAGACCCAGTGCATGAGAGAAGCAAGTCTGCGCACCCCACAGGGCACGAGGTGACAGTGCACAGCAGTGGCCTACCTGGTGGTTGTCCGCATGGTGGTTTCTTTCGTGTGATTGTGTTCTTTGCTCACTTTTTCTGGAAGAAGACAGAATAAAACAGGTGACTTGGGCTAAGCTCAGTCCATGTAGAAACACATGCAATTTCTCTGTCTTGTTGGGAAAATGAAAGGCTGGCCCTAATCAAATAGCGACGTGTGGTCTGCCTGCAGGAAGACCCGAGAGTCAGAGTACACACCCGACACCCAAGCATGCACACATACTGACAGCTGTTTCTGTCCATCTTTCCTCGTTGATAACTTCTATGTTCCTCAATGAAGCCCTCCAACTGCAGTGGTGGTAACTGCACTGCCCCAGCTCTGATGACAGTCTGTGTTGTTAGGACCCTTCAGAGAATAACCAGAGAGCTCTTGGTGCTGTCACGGACTGCTCATTCTAATAAATGTCACTGGGAACAGAACAATGTCTTTAGACAAGAGGTAAGCCCTCTCCTCATGCGCCCTGGGGTCTGAATCTACCAGCTGTCAGACATTATTTAATTAGCTTTCAAGAACACCAAGTTGAACCACAGCCTCGCTGACCCAGTACAAATGGGAAGACTCTACCAGGCCATCACAGCTTTCGATGGCTTCTTTGAAGCATTTACAGAAAACCTGGCCAATCCTATCAAAGCTTTCAGATTTTACAACCAGGTAAATAAAAAAACTAACCTCAGGGACTTTTTACAAAAAATAAAACCAAAACCAAAAAACATAAGCAAGGTTTGTAAATCTTTCCTACCTGCCTTTGACGGCTCTGAAGCCATGTCACGAGTGTTTACATGGACATCCCCTTTTCTCCTTTCGGCAATGACATCGGGGGAGAATCTGCCTGCCTGCCAGCATCCGTGGAGAGAACATGCAATCTGGGCTTGCGCAGCCTGTGGCTATGCCAGGAGAGAGCTCTCAGGGTCACATGGGCCTGTAG
>JADRCD010233151.1:0-11796 GCA_019843815.1 Montemys delectorum | reverse complement strand
CATGAAAGAAATATAATAGCTAGAATTCTTCCTTAAAAGAAGAAATCTATGTGGTGTTTCTGTTTCATGTGATAGCTAGGTCATGAGGTGAATCTAGCTTATTATGAACAAACTAAACCAAAATGATCAAACGCTTAAACTAATAAGCTTGAACTATTAGCAGAAACAATGACATGATGCTACTTAGAGAAAAACAATATTTTCTTTTAGAAGCGTCAAGGTAAAGTAGAATGAAGCCCCCATCCCCCATTTCTTGTTGCAAGGGTTCTTTAGTGCTCCTTAGTGTTGCATCTGAGTGCTGTTTAAACAGAGTCTCTTTGGCATGGCAACTGTTGCCACGTAGGTCTCAGCTTCCTAAGGAGTTCACAGGGAAGGGGCTGCTTTGAATCCAGGAGCTGAGGAACCCTGTGTGGCCTGTAGGATGAGCATATAAAGCTTGGTCTCACAACCTCTGTTCAGACACAGTAAATCAGGATCAGTGAATTCTATCTCCAAATGCAGAAACAAGGGCAACATTAACCACAAGTTGGGGGGACTATTGGTGTCATGTTTTTTGGAGGGTCTTCAGTTTGATATTATGTTCTCTGCTTAGCAGAGTGACTCTTTAGCTTATTTTTACATGAAAAGATGGATAAGACTTCAAAAAACAAAATTTTGCCATATTAATAATTTTCAGTTAATGTGCAATCACACTGCTATAACCATCTGTTTTCAGAATCTTTTTTATCTTTACAATCTGTTTGTTTGTTTTTTTTGTTTTTTGAGACAGAGTTTCTCTCCATAGCCCTGGCTGTCCTGGAACTCACTCTGTAGACCAGGCTCACCTCGAACTCAGAGATCCACCTGCCTCTGCCTCCCAAGTGCTGAGATTAAAGGTGAGTGTCACCACTGCCTGGCTTATCTTTACAATCTGAAATCCAGTTCCTAGTAAACAGCAGCTTCACATTCTACCCACCCCCACCCCCACCCCCAGGAGCTATGGCTATTCCACTTACTGTCTGTGAATCTGATTAACCATGAGCCCTCTTGTTTGTCCAGTTGTATCTACCTTATTGTAGTCTAGTGTCTTCAAGATTCTTCTTTTTTAAGGCTACAAAATATTCACTGCATTTATATACCATATTTGTTTATCCATTTCATTGTTTCTGGACATTGAATTGTTTCTGCATTTTGGCTATTGTGAATAAAGCTGCTGGATGCACTAGTGAACATGCCTTTTTAAATAGAAGACAGGGAGGATATGGACATGTGTCTTAGTCAGGGTTTCTATTTTTGCACAAACATCATGACCATGAAGCAAGTTGGGGAGGAAAGGGTTTATTCAGCTTACACTTCCATATGGCTGTTGATCACCAGAGGAAGTCAGGACTAGAACTCAAGCAGGTCAGGAAGCAGGAGCTGATGCAGAGGCCATGGAGTGATGTTCCTTACTGGCTTGCTTCCCCTGGCTTGCTCAGCCTGCTCTCTTATAGAACCCAAGACTTCCAGCCCAGAGATGGCACCACCCACAAGGGGCCTACCCCCCTTGATCACTAATTGAGAAAATGCCCCACAGCTGGGTCTCATGGAGGCATTTCCCCAACTGAAGCTCACTTCTCTGTGATAACTCCAGCCTGTGTCAAGTTGACACTCAAAACTAGCCAGTACAACATGGTCCCCCAAATTGGATAACAAGATATCAGTTTGGTGTGCTGTACCAAAATGCCATAAGCTCGGTAGCATATAGACAGCATAGATTTAGTTTTCACAATTCCAGAGACTGAAGACTCCAAGATGAAAATTCTAGCAGCCTGGATGATCTGGTGAAGGACTATCTCCTTCATGGATGATGCCTTCTAATTCCATCTTTACGGAGTAAAAAAATAAACAAGTTTCTTGGGGCCATTTAGTTTTTCACAAGATTGATTGCTCGTAGTCTAATGGCCTCCCACAGGCCTGTCTCCTGATATATCACATTAGGAATCAGGAATCAATATACTAATGGAAGAGGTGCAAACATTCACAGTAGAAACTCCACATATAGTGAAGCTTTGAGTTAGTAAGTGTAGAATTCCAAAACACAGGCACATTTCCAGTTACAAATAATTGCTTGGTGTGCCAAGAAGGAAATTAGGCTTCAAAAAATGTTAAAGAGACATCAACAGAGCTTCATCTTTTTTGAAATCCAAGGTCTGGTGCATGTTAGGGAAGTACTTTACCAATTCAATGACATCCTACACCTCAACATACATCCTTTTGCATCTGTTGTTTTTATACAACATTTGACCATCATCAATATTGTTATTTAGTTGCTGTTTGCTTATTATCATTATTTGTATAGTATTCCACGTGAGTTTTTAAATTTTTATATTTATTAAAGTGAATGATTGTGTGTGTACAAGTGTGCTTTGCACATATAGGCTTTGCACGTCTGTATGTGCATGTGTGCCTCTGTGTGTGTGTGTGTGTGTCTGTGTGTGTGTGTGTTTCATAGTTTGTGTATATGGAAGTCAGAGAACAACTTGTAGTAGCCATTTCTCTCTTTTCAGCATGGAGGCTTTGGGAACTGAACTCAGGTCCTTAGGTTTGGTGGTGGGTTTGGCACCTTCACCCTCTAAGCTATCTAAGTCCTCTTTGCTCCTGCTTTTTTTAAAAAAAAAAAAAACATAAGCACACATATGAATAATACAAAAGCAAATCATGCAAAAAAAGTCCATAAAATATCCAGTGTCTGGTTCTGAGTGTGATACCACAAGAACATTGTCTTAGTCAGGGTTTCTATTCCTGCACGAACATCATGACCAAGATGCAAGTTGGGGAGGAAAGGGTTTATTCAGATTACACTTTTCACATTGCTGTTCATCATCAAAGAAAGTCAGGACTGGAACTCAAGCAGGTCAGGAAGCAGGAGTTGATGCACAGGCCATGGAGGGATGTTCCTTACTGGCTTGCTTCCCCTGGCTTGCTCAGCTTGCTCTCTTATAGAACCCAGGACTAAAAGCCTGGACCATCCAAAATGGACCCTCCCCCTCTTGATCACTAGTTGAGAAAATGCCTTACAGCTGGATTTCATGGAGGCATTTCCTCAACTGAAGCTCCTTTCTCTGTGATAACTCTAGCTTGTGTCAAGTTGACACGCAAAATCAGCCAGTGCAATTGATCCCCTTGTCAACTTGACACACAATCACATCACCATTAAGCCTCAATCCTTACTTTCTTATTCATCTCCAAGATCTAAATGACTTTAAAAGTACCACAGTCTTTGCAAATTCTTATATATTAAAAATTCAATCCCTTTAAAATAGCCAATCTCTTTTTACAATTCAAAAAGTCTCTTAACTGCGGGCTCCACTAAAATACTTTCTTCCTTCAGGAGGGAAAAATATCAGAGCACAGTCACAATCAAAAGCAAAATCAAACTCTGATGATACAATATCTGGGATCCACTCATGATTTTCTGGGCTTTTCCAAGGGCTTCGGTCACTTCTCCAGCTCTGCCCTTTGTAGCACACACCTTGTCTTCTAGGCTCCAGCTACCTGTACTCCACTGCTGCTGCTGTTTTTGGTGGTTTTCTCATGGTATTGGCATCTCCAAAACACTGCAACTAGGCTTCACCAATATCCTCTCACAGGCTCTCTTCATTGTGCCAGCCCTCAAATTCTTTGCATGACCCCTTCAGTCCTTAGCCATCAATTGCAACTGAGTCTGCACCTTCACCAATGGCCTTCCATGGCCTCTCACAGTGCCAAGCTTTAACTACTCTTCATGACCCCTTCGTGCCTTCAAAACCAGTACCACCTGGGTGACTCTTAAACATTACAAAGTCCAGCTGCAACACAAGGTACAACCTTGGCTATCTTTGGAACACGGCATCTTTGTGCTCTCAGAAAACACTTCCCAGAAGATTTCACCTCAATGATGCAGGTCTCTTCTTAATCCCCACTAATTTCTTAGCTCCAGCTAAACAGCATCAATAGTCCCAGTAATGTAAAGGTTTTGCTTTAGTAGTTCTGGTATCTTGCTAATCACAGCTGATTCTTCAGCCCCAGCTAACCAAAACTATAGAATCTTCACAACTAAAATAGCAACGGTTCTGATAAGTGTCTTTAATCTTCCTTCTGAAATTTCACAAGCTAGGCCTTCATCTTCTGCACTGTTCTCAACATTATCTTCCAAGCTCCTTCAGAACATCTCACAGAGCTCTTAACATCCCAATGGCTCTTCTAGCTCAAAGTTCCAAGGTTCTTTCATAGTCCTCCCCAAAATATTGTCAGGTTGTTACAGGAATACCCCACTATGCTGGTACCAGTTTGTCTTAGTCAGAGTTTCTATTCCTGCAAGCCAGTAAGCAATATCCCTCCATGCCCTCTGCATCAGCTCCTGCTTCCTGACCTGTTTGAGTTCCAGTCTTGACTTGCTTTGGTGATGAACAGCAATGTGGAAGTGTAAGCTGACTAGATCCTTTCCTCCCCAACTTGCTTCTTGGTCATGATGTTTGTGTAGGAATAGAAACCCTGACTAAGACAACTGGGCATGGCACTTAGGAGGCAGCACCTCTGTGAGCTTGAGGCCAGCCTAGTTCCAAGGTAGCCAGTTCTACAAAGTGAGACACTATCTCAAAAAGTAGAACACACACATACACAGAAAGAGAGAGAGAGAGAGAGAGAGAGAGAGAGAGAGAGAGAGAGAGAGAGAGAGGCACACAGGCACATGTTCTAAATCTACTGTCAGTATTTTGGATGAAGAGATAGATCAATGGTTAAGAATGACTACTGTTCTTTCAGAGGACCTAGGTTCAGTAACCAGGACCCAGAACAGAAAGCTCACAGCTTCCTGTAACTCTAGTTCCAAGGCATATACTGTCCTCTGACTTCATGGGCACCTGCATGTCCATGGTACACACAAACTCACAAAGGCATGCAGACATACAAAACTCATGATGCATATAAATTCATGAAGGCACACAGACATATGCACAAAATTTTTAAACAACAACCAAAAACTCTGCAGTTGTCTTTTGACCTTCCCACAAGTACCACAATACAACCTGCATGTGTATATAGGTGCACATGTACACACACACATGCATGTGCACATGCATCCACACAATGTTATTATATATGTGATTATATTTTTGGTAGAAATACATATAGGCATTTAAATGGCCCAATCCTTTAATTACAACTACTTATTTATTTTGTTTTTATAGTTGATATATGACCTGCTACATAAATAGATGTTCTAAGGCCATATTGTGTTTAAATTATTAATGTCCTTAATTTAAAATTTCCACTTTGAATGATACAATTATGTAGACAGAGGCAAAGTCAGGAACAGCTCAGTGGGAACTAAACATTACACAATGCAGAGCAATGTTTAAGAAAATAGGTATTGTAAATATAGGAGGAGTATTTTATTTAAATTTACAATGAACCTCAAATCACACATTTCAAAACCTCACAATATTGTAAACTTATTTAATCTCCAATAGGCCTCTCTGATACTCTTTTCTTTATACTTTGGGATTATACTCGTGGGTTTCATTTTCAAGTGATCAAATTTGTTCCTATATTCCAGTTTAGGAGTTTCTTTCCCATGCAAACACCACTACTGGGAACATCACATACATTATTTGATTTAGTTTTTTTTCTCTAAATTTGGACAGTGTGTGCACTTTCTTTGAGATGTAAAGAATGAAGGTGTAGGATATGTCAGCGACTACATCCATTTACTAAAGTGAAGGAAGTTGACTTAACTGCCGTCAGAGTCCTAAACTGCTCTCAAACTATTCAGTTCTGCCGGATGTGAGGGGAATTATGATGAAGGGAAGTGAGAATAAAGAGAGACAAGTCTTGAAGTAGTATACTTGCATAGACTGGGGTGGATTATATGCGACAGAAATTCACCTTTCATGGTTCTAAAGGTAGCCAGTCCAAGATCATGGCTGGGTTCTGGTGGGTTGTAAACTGTTATGTAACCTTGGGCTTTTCCACTTTTGCTCCAGTTCCCAAATAATGACTTGGAGGCTATAGGCTATATAAATGCCTAGGTCAAGCTAGGCTTATTCCACAACTAACTTGAAACTTATATTATATTATAAACCAATTTATATTATTCTAAGTCTGCCACATGGCTAGTCATATCTCCTCAGTTTCATATGTCCAACTTCCTCTGAGTTTAAGCAGGGAATCTTGTGGCGCCTGACTCTTCTTCAGAGTTTCTCTCTCTCTGCTGATGCCCTACTATTCTACCCCTTCCTATAGGTCATAGGCTTTTTATTCATGGGTGATGCATCCACACAGTAAACAAGAGATTATCCCTACACTGTTAGGTCTTATTTATTTTCATACGATAGAAAGAGGACAAGAGAGCTCTCCAGGGTCTCTGTTCCAGGATATTTTCCTGGTCTCAATTGTCAGGGTGCTGCCTATGTGATGTGTTACCCTTCTAAAGGCCCTGTAACACTATTATATTAGGGCTAGGTTTCCTTTCTGAATTTGGGGGTTTCCTAACCATTCACACCACAACATATTTCTTGAGATAAAAATATCTTAAGTTTTAAACTTTTATAAATGTATTAAACCACACGAGTATGTCTTTAGGGTTACCTCTGTGGGTCTAGGGAGGCCTCTGCAGTTTAAATTTCTTGAACTATGCATTGTGGGTGGATAAATACCACATCCACATATCCACAGAAAAAGGAGATAATGTAGGGTAATGAAAGCTTAAGACACTGTCATGTGTGATGGTAAGGGCCAGGCAAGTACTCTGAGAAAGTGACCATTAAACGCTGGAGTCTTGCAAGATGGGACAAGTATTTCAATTAATAATAAAGGAAAACTTTTCAATGTTGAAGCCAGTTGACTAGTTTATGAGTTCTTTCTTGGAATGAACGGGACAAACAAAGGCTGAGACCCAGTCAGGGGCCTTATCATGGGAGACCCACATTGAACAGTGACGAACAATCAGGGTTTGGAGTCTTATAATTTTAGTATAATTTTACTATAAAATTTGTCACCTCTGCCACTGTGTTTTATATATTTATTGGAAGTTTGAGACAGTTGAGACTCCTTTCTGAGTCTAAGAAAACAAAACAACCCAGAGCACGCATATCGATCCTCTATTTGCTTTTATACTCTTTAGTTAAAAGATAGGTTTGTGATATTGGCTAATCAATATGGATGCTCAGTGTTGCAGGTGTGGGCTGATGGATCTAAACTGTATAAAGAGACTGGCTCGTGGCATCCCTATTATAGACGAGACTAGCCCTAATACTGTCCATAGAAAATGGAATTGGACCTTTGGTTGGATGGGGTCCATCAACGATGCCTGTGATGACAGATCTAGGGACAAAGACATCAGGGCTTTTTTGTGACCCACGATAGAACATAACTGAAGCTGATTTGAAATAAAAAGGGAGACCCTCCTTCCAGGGTCAGACACATCTTCTCCATCTCAACCTTTCAAAAGTTGGCTTTTGGTAAACTGCAGGGGTCCTTGTTGCCTGGCTCTTATTTCCCAGATGTAGTTATACTAGTTTCAGTAGCTTTACATTTCCTGAATAGCCCCTAGAAAAGCCCCACACAAATGTTTGGACTAATAAGTCCACCTATAGCCCAACACTGTGGTCTAGACTATGATGGCTGGCTTGTCTTGGGGTCTGCCAGGATACAGGAACCGCAAAGATTCATTGTGCGTGAGGGAGCCATATGAACCACTGTTTCTAGAAAGGTTGAGTTGGGAAGATATAGAATACTGAACACACACACTCAAAAAGCATGGATATCGATTACTTGGGGTGAAGATGTTATTATTTTACTTCCTGCATAAATATGGTTAAGCTATAAAACTAAGTAACTTTTCCATATTTTGGTAGGCACCATTCACAGTCATATCAGCATTACACATCCCCCCCCCCCCAAAAAAAAAACCAGACTAACTCTAAGAAGATGCTTCCGAAGAAATACATGGAAAGCGCCAAGTAATCTGTACAGGAAAATTTAGTTTTTAGAGTCTTGTCTACGTCACATGCGATTTTAATAACACATTTTTCATCTTCACCACACCCCGCGTAGGTGACATATGTGTTACTGTCTTGTACAGACGAGGAAACCGAGGCATGACACCCTCGATTCAAGCTTTCCGATGGGATTTAGGAGCAGACTTGTCTGCATGACCTCAGCGGGTCCCCTTCATCCTTCGCGACGCCTAGAGGAATGCTGGTGTCCTTCGCTCGGCAGCCTAACTCGTCCTCCGCCCAGCCCCACCCGCCCAGCTCGGGAGCGCCGTCCCCAGGGAGGTCCCGCGGGCCCGGGTCTGGCGGCTTCTCCCCAGCTCTGCTCAGTCAAGCTCCAGGGTACCCGACGTGCAGGCGGCCCCCCGCCCAGCACCCCCAGCGCGGTGCGGGCAGATGCTGTCCCGGCGTCTAGCGGACAAGGTGGCGGCGGCGGCGGCGGCGGCGCGGCTGGAGGTGAGCGGGCCGGGGACCCGAGGCGATGCGGGGGAGGAGGCGACGGTGAGGGGAGGACGCGGGCGGTTGGCTGCGCGGCTCGTGGGCGACGCCTGGAGAGCGATCGGAACGGGCGCCTGGGGCCCCGAGCGCGGGGAGACATGGCTCCGCGCGTCCCCGCCGCCGCCGCCGCCGCCGCCGCCGCTGACTCGACACAATCGGCGGGTCGCGCGGCGTAACCGCGGGTGGGCGGCGGCACGGAGCCGCCTCGGGAGCGCCGAGGGTCGCGGCGTGCGAGCATGCAGGCTCAGAGGCGAGCCAAGGACGGCCGCTGAGACTCTCGCAGGGTGGGCTCTGGGACGCGCGGCCACCTGCCTTCCCCGCGGCACGCGCTGGCGGCTCGCGGCGACTGCGGGGCGCGCTCCCGCCTCGGCCGGGTCCCCACCCGCAGCCCGCCTGCCCAGGTGAGTGCGCGGCCCGCGGCCCGCGCCCGCGCCGCAGGTAGCGGGCGGTGGCTTTGTCTCGCTCCCTTGCGCCGTGGCGCGGTCATGCCTTTGACATTCTGCCCCTGAAGCGCCGGGGACGGGCGCCGGACGCGCCTGCGGCTGATTTGGTGATCCCCGGGAACTGGGACTTGGGGGCTCGCGTGAGCATCACTCGAGGGAGAGGAGGAGGCTTCGTTTGCTTTCTGTTTGGAATGTGTGGTGAGCATCCTCTGCCGGAGCTTGGGGCCTGGAGCAAACCCGGGCTGCAGATTTAGACGTAGACGTTTGGGAGGACGTGCAGCTGCAGAGGTCTGGCTCCTTATGCCTGGTCTTCTCCGTTAGCGGTGCTCAGCTGCCTTTCGTTTATTATGATTAATTTTAGGAACACCGTCACAGGCACAGTTATTTCTTTGAGAGTCGGAAGTCTTTGGAGTCAGCACAGAGAGCTCACGAGGAGAGTTTATAAGGGTTCGGTCAATAGTAAACTTGGAAAAAGGACAGCGTCGGTGATCTTATGGAGAGAGGTTGGACAAGAGGCAAACTTCACCGCGGCCTTTTAGCCTTTGTGGATAAGATTTCGGCTTTGCTCTGCTAGAGTCATGCAAACTCGGAGTTCTTGTATGTATGCCTTTGCCAAAGTGTAAAACTTATTTTTTCCCTTTTCTTGAATAGTTTTTTTTTTTTTTTTTTTTTTTATTTTTCATTTAGGAGAAAAATAGAGTAACCGGTAGTCTTTTATTAGAAATCGTAAAAAAAATTGGTGTATTTGTTTGCCTTGTAAATATGATTTTCTTCTTACTGCTTCTATTCCCTGAAGGGCTCATTTCTTCTATTGCCTAGAGAGTCAGTCAGCCTCTTGGTCTCCCTCCCCCTCCCCCAACTGATGGCTTCATGTGCCAAGAGGTTATCTCTAAAATGTTACTCACATTACTTACAAACAAAGCAGGCTTAGTTCTGAAGTTTGTGTGTGCAGTTATGAGAACAAGAGGCCTAATCGGATAGGGATATTATTAATGGTGTAAAGATCTGGATCTTGCTAATCTGTTTGGTCATCAGAAGATTCCTGCAGAGATTGTTTATATAGTGTGGGACAGATGGTGTCCCTAGCAGACAAGAGAAGCCAGGCAGAAAGGGGCATTGTACTCTTTATTATTGGGAGGTGGAACAGAGTGGGTGAAAGGCGAGAAAGACATAATTTCGACCTCTTAAAGGAGCCGTTTGTTATACAGCAACCTAAACCATTTCTTTCTTTTTAACGTTTAAACCTTGTCATTGAAATTGTTTGTTTTATTTCTACTTTGGCTATGGTAAGACAGTTTAAAAAGTTGTGGCAACGCAGATGTCTTTGAACGTAAAAGTATCTTGCCACTTTTGGGAAAAATAGTCCCACTTCTCTTGGCCCTTGCATGTATTTGGCACCTCGGGAAAGGACTTTAGTTTTCATCTGCATCAGTCTGAATTTGTTTCTTTCCTACCTCTTCGCCAGGTGGTCTAGCACAGTGCCCACACTCTCGTCTATAGCTGTTCCTCTACCTCCACGATGATTAACCTGCCCTAGACACTGGCTTCTCTATGGCCCTGTCACGGGTTGGGGTGCCCCTTGGGAGGAGGTCTTTGTGATGTCAGTGAGGTACTTGAAGTTATCTTGAACAGTTGCTATTCCAGCTGTAGGTTTTCTGCTTCGATTGCAATTGGACATTTCGTGCTCTAGATTACAACTTGATTTGAAAAAAAAAAATCAGTTTTCCTTTGTCATGAATGTGAGGGAAAGTATTGTAGTAAAGGGATATTTGCCAGCCCCAAGACTAAACTTAGTGATCAAATAGTTTCATTATGTTGAACAAGAGGCTCGAACTCAACTCTAAAGCACTTAGGCAGTGTGCCCTGAAGAGGGAAACATTCGTTCTTACTCTTTTGAGTCTTTTACACCACTGACCTTAGCAAATGAAAAAGAAATCCAAGCAAGTTGTTACTCTAGTCGAGGACAGATACAATGGCTTTCCTTCTTAGAGACTGTGTTTTGTAGGAGAGATGGCTTTTTGACTTGGCGGTCGATGCAATGATCGGATACTTTAAATCCTTGCTATTAAGCCTGTGTGTCCTCACGGGGTGGTCGTTTCTGTCATGAATTGCTTCTTTAAAAGAAAATATGCTTGTGGCTTGGGACTTGGTCTGGGCTTGGCCTGGCTTGTGGTGCTCAGCAGTGAGCTGTTGCCCGTTTCCTGGGAAATGGAGGAGGTGGTGGGGACCTCTTCTCGTGTTGGACCAGGGTTAGCATTGAAGGTGCTTTGTTGTTATCAGGGCTGGGCATGAAGTTTAGCTGCTGTTGCGGGGGCAGGGTTGCTTCTTCAGGCTCAGGAAACTGTCTTAGAATGTAAATGATGTGAAGGAGACATTAGAGGGGTAACCAGACCTTCTGGTTTGCCTGTCATGGTGCCAGTTTGTCACTACAAACTTTTAAAAGTGTCATTATTTGATCACTCTTGACATTAAGGAGTCTTGGTTATATTATATAAGAGCAGCCCTCTCTTGACCCCAGCTTCCTCTTTCTTTTTCTCTTTCTTCTTTCTTTGTTAAGACAGGGTCTCATTCTATAGCCTAGGCTACCCTTGAATTCAAGATCCTTTTGCTTTATCCCCAGAAATACTGGGATTACAGGTGTGCACCACCATGCCTAGCTGACACCACATTTCCAGTCTTGCTCAATGACATTAAATTCTTTTATTTCTTATATTTTATAGATTCTGAGCCTAGCCTTTAAAGGCTGAGCCATCTCTCCCACCCAGTTCTTTTATTTCTTAAATATACAGTAAGAAAATAAGAAAATATTTGAATCTGAAAAATATATAAGGGAAAAGACACAGTAGGGATGGTAAAATAGC
>JADRCD010233150.1:0-22205 GCA_019843815.1 Montemys delectorum | reverse complement strand
CCCTTAAGTAAAGTTTAGAGGAGCAAGCACAACCCATCTACAGATTTTACACAGATGTAGAAGCCGAAGTTTGCAGAAAAGTAAAGTCAGCACTCAGGTTTCCTGAGCTGCTTTGTAAAACCCAAAGGAGCACTGGAGAAGAGGATGAATTTGAGGGGCCATTGAGCACAGAGCACTTTTCCAATTACAGAAACACCTGCACTCTGTGGCTTTATGCTGATCTGCTGTGAATATTTTACAGAGTGTTTAATAGTCTTTCAAATTCTGGAATTCAACAGTCAAAGACAGTCAGGACATAGGAGACTTCTAATTTGGGCTAATATGACACCGGACCCAGAGTGTAGCGTCTTTGACCTGCAGGGTCCACGTAGAGTCCAAGCCTCTGGATTGTTTTCTTTTGCTTAGTAAGTAAAGATGCTTGGAAAAAGGGGTGAATCAGCACTTCTGCGGTAAAACTCTTTACATGGACAAGAAAGGCTGCTGCAGGCTTGTAAAAATCTTGCGGCAGATATATTATTCCATCTCTTATGAAAGTGTGGGTTCAGGTAGGGCCATTCATTTTCAAGCATCCTTTTGAACATCCATTGCTCCAAATAAACATGGGTTTTGCTGCCAGAGGATGTGAACACTAATTACTGTAATTATTTCTGTTTACCCTCCGAGAAATTCTGTAGCCCAAACTGGAACTTGAGAACTGTTTGGATTTTAAACACCCCTTCTCTGGATAGTTAACCAACAGTAAAAGACGGATATAAAGTTTATCTGTATTCATGCAGCAGTTTCAAGGAAGCATAGTTTTGAAGTGCAGATACAGCATTTTTTTCAAATCCTGCCAGCTATGTTTTCAAAATTGCCTTTGGACTAAAACATTACGGATGGGACATAATGCACAACTCTAAAGGTAATGCTGCATTAGGACTCTTCTCGAGTATTACTGTGGCTATGATGGAAAATGCCTAAGCCTGACACTTTTCTAGTGAAAGGCAATATGAAAAGCATATCACTGTGGTGATTGCTTCCATGGTCAACAAAAAGAGAGCCGATAAGCTCCTCTACATAATCTGTTAGGCACAATTTAGATTGACTGACAACCCTTATTATTTATTCTTAAGTTTGACATTAAATTAAGTATCCCCATGTTAAAAGGGGATAATTCTTAGTTTAATTCTGACTCTGGTTATTTTCTTCTATAAGTTGAGTAAAAAAAAATAGCAATATTTCAATTCATTAGAAAGTAAAAATGATGGCTTATCCTCAGAGTAAGTATTGTTTTAAGATTCACAGCACAGAGGGATCGATCAATCTTTATACAAGTAAAGCACTAATGTGAAAGGCAGGTCATGCAAGGTACATTTGTATTAATAACAAAAAAAAGTACCACAACTTTAAGATACCTTTACTTTAGGGGTTATTAGATATCAGTTGTAGAATCAAATCAGTAGCAAGTCATATTATCAATCCTGGGCTTTCCATAAATTGCTATGTATAGATTAATAAAGCTCCTTTCTGTGTTTTAATTATTGGTTTGAAATATAAAGTATGGGTCCCTGTCTGATTAGTGTTTTCAGAAAGTCTGCCTATTTTCCCATTGAAGCATATTTTTTCTAACTCAGGTTTTCTAAAGATAAATTAGAGTTTGGGGGATTTGAACGAATGTTGGTTTTTAGCTGTAGACCAGGATATCATATGTTTGCTTGGATACTTGTAAAGAGAAAAGGGGGAATTTTTTTGTTAGAGCCAGAATATAGTATTATTTTCATTGAAACGTCTCATCTAGAATTGGATGTATAAACAGGAGCAGAGAAATGGCAATATCAACAGGCATGTTAATGTAGAAGGGGGAAATTTTCAAAGTCTTCCCTTTGAAAAAGAACTACAAGCAACTAATAGAGAAGGGGAATTAGCCTATCCCAGGATAATGCATTATTTGTTGTCCAATGCAGAGTTGTCAGCCTTGAAATCATATACACACAAACAATGACATATTGTAATTAGTTGGCAGTGTGTGTGTGTGTGTGTGTGTGTTTAAGTGTTTAAATGTGTAGGTATGTGTATATATGCATGTATGTATAAAGAGTAACTATTAGAATAGCTTACAGACTGTAGTCCAGTTAATTCAACAACGAAAAATGGATGTCTACCAATAGTAATTCTTAGAATCCAATAGTTATTCAGCCCACAAGGTTGGATGCCTCAGCTGATCTTCAATATATGCCAGAATCCCAAAGAAGTAGGGTCTAATGCCACCAAAGGAATGGACTTGATAGCAAGAGTGAGAGCAAGCAAGTAAAGACAGCTTCCTTCTTCCCTGACCCTTACATAGTTTTCCAGGAAAAGGTGTGGTCCAGATTAAAGGTGCATCTGCTCACCTCAGAAGATCAGGATTCTAGATATTGTCTTCCCACCTTGACATTCAGAATTAGAAATGAATTTTCCCACTGTAATGATTTAATTAAGGAAAAAAAATCCCCTCACAGGTTTGCCCAGCCATATTGGCTTTAGTTTTTTTTTCAGATGCAGTCAAGTTTATAATCAAGAGTATCTATCACATTTATCTTGGGTGAGGTCTTGTGAGCTCTTCTTCCTAGTATGTAAAATATGAAGAGGGATCGCACTCATTAGAACATCTCTGCTAATACCTGATATCAATCTATAAATCTTTAGGGATGAATGTGGCCTCATGAGCATCTCCTCAGTGATGCTAAGTTAGAAGACCCAATCTTATACGGGTCTCCTCTCGGTAGTCCCAGCTACTGATGGTTCAAGAATGGACCATACTATGACTGACAGACAGTGGACCACAACAAAGAATTATTTCTAAAACTCATAGTAATAACTATGGTAACATTTGAAGCAGTAAAATGATGTGAATGGTAACTTTCCTTTATTTCCTCCCATGCAAACGTCACTAGTTCTCCGTGGACCTTTTGTAGAATTCAAGGCTTTAATATTAAACCCGTGCTATTCCTAATAATTGTAAAGTTAAAAAGTATCTTGTAATATGTAGTTAGTTTAGTATTTGCTATTAAAATTTTCCCCATTTATAAATGTGATTAAGCCCTGTTGGTGGAAAACGCAGTTTTCAAATCGAAGAATATAAGATATAGTTAATTTGGGGGTCAAATATGTCTCGGATAACAATTGAACATGTTCCTGCATGGAAATAGTTTCATGACAGAACAAAGAAAATAACAAATGAAGTAGTTTTGGTTTTTTGTTTTTGTTTTTGTTTTGTTTTTGTTTTTGTTTTCCAAATACACTGGTGAAATCATCAGGCACATCATAGCGAAGTCTCAGCTATAAGTCTCAGATGCTATCTCTGTTAGTAGAACTTAGTGGTGTACTAATACACTTAAAGAAATTTTACACAATAGCAGAAAGGATATTAGGTCTGTATAGAGGTGTAAAATGATTGACTTTTACAGAGAGTAAGGATACCCTGCAAGATGGTAAAGTCCTTTTCTGTCCATCAGCCTTGTAGCATCTTTAACAGAGGTATGACTTTATTTCAAGAAACTTGAATTCACAATACTCAGCAGGAAAAGCATGCTTATTATTCTCATAAAGCAAAACAAGGGCATTCAGGGATTCCTGTAGGAATGTAATATCTGTCATCGCAACAGAAGCTAAAATTTTTTTTTTCTTCCTGAGAACATCATCAGTCCCTGGGGCTCTGTTTCAGACATGTAAGTGGAAAACAGCGAATTCAAGCCTAGCAACTTTATATTTACAGGTACCTCATGAGCCTTTAAGAAGTGTTTACGTATCATGGTGGAATGGAAGGCAATGATATGCAAAGGATGTTTATAGATGCTTTTCAAGACTCATGTACTGAAATGGTACTGAGACACTCTATCATCATAACTCACCCAATATCAGCCTTGCATTAAAACCAACACAGATTATATTACCATTAGGTCAATTGCAGACATTTATCTAGGTTTTTTTGTTTTTGTTGTGTGTGTGTGTGTGTGTGTGTGTGTGTGTGTGTGTGTATGTGTGTGTGTGGTTTTATAATAGTTTTTAGGTATCTGGTTTGTTAAAAGCACTGCGGCAGGACTTGGACTGTTCTTTTATGTGAAATCAGTGTAAGTTGTGTCTACTTGCAATTGCAATTGAAAGACAGATATTCAATAATCTTGGAACCTTCTCATTCAGACATTTCATAATCAGGAAGGCATCTTTAGCTCATAGACTGATGTAAGGATGCAATCAAAGTCCACTTAACTCCAAGCATGTTGCATGTTTTGAGTTGAAGTTAAATGACTCAAATATTGCCCAGTATTTTTCACAATAAAGTTTTTTTTAAAAAAATCAATATTTTATTGTATTATATTGTTGATCCAGGGTCAGAAGATGAGCTGAGAAAGTCCTACTTTCCAGTAAAGGCCATGCTACAGTTTTGTCTTTTTGTTTGTGACAATTAACAAAGGAGAAAGGAGAAGACAATGATAAGAGGATGCTTTAATAGTGAAGTATGAAGAATAGAAATTCAACTAAAATAGAAGTGTAGTCACCTGTGTGCATAGAATATAATTAAAAGTCTGCCATTCCTATAGAAGGTAGCATAAGTCGTCGATTTTAGGGAGACAGTGGCCTTGTGCTTTGAGAACTGAAACTTCCCTTTATATTAGAAGATATTATATGTCAACATTCCCCTTTAAGCAGCAGGGCTATGGGACTAGAAGCTCAAATCCTGTCACTAAATGCTTACAAATTATTTTATAGAGGAACACAATAGCAGTGAATCTCTTCAATTCACAAGAAATATGAGATCATGGACAGCTATTTGTTTTCTTCCAAAACAACTTGACATTCTTTCAGATTTGATCTAACTGGGTTAACCAAGTGGACTAGAAATATTGCTGATGTGCACAGAACTCTTACAATTCTGACTTGCCCTTATGAACTTGATATCAACCAGACTAAAGAAGGAAGGATTTTGGAAGAAGCATTTTGCAAGTTTCCAATTTTGAAGCTATTATCTCCATAATGCAAGGGATAACACAGACAGAATTCTAAAATTGGCTGAAAAAAGAAAAGTCTGTCTCTTGGAAATATGGAATCAGTTTTGGACCATATCCTAGAATGTCAAAGCTGGAATAGGATATTTGATATGTGATATATTTAGTTAAAAGTTGAGGTCAAATGATAGGCATTTTACAGACAAGTTCTGTAGCAGTTCAGAGATTCTGGGTTTAAAATGTCTAGATACTGAACTAAGCTCTGAAGTTTTTAAAATAATAGAGAGCACAAGGTGCTCCCTTAAAATTACCATTTTGAAAACAAAATTTGAAATTCAAAGCACATTTTAATCCATAGCCTATAGATAGACAAGGCACACACAATAGAAAAGCACATAGTCTATATCAGTGTCATGTATAATGAATCTGAAGAAGTTATACGTCTGGAAAAGCACTTCAATGAGGGCAGAAGTGACAAGTTAGAGGGATAGGCTTGCAAATATGTTTTTGTTTGTAGTAGTAAGATATAATATTTTACTATGAAATAGGTCAA
The DNA here is from genome assembly GCA_019843815.1 of Montemys delectorum. Classification (NCBI taxonomy): domain Eukaryota; kingdom Metazoa; phylum Chordata; class Mammalia; order Rodentia; family Muridae; genus Montemys; species Montemys delectorum. The sequence goes on along the minus strand of JADRCD010233150.1, from coordinate 16,688 downwards.
AATGACTTCTCATTTCAAACAATATCTTTTGCACATATTTTTTCTAAACACTGGACACAAATAAAACAGACATTTATTATCTCTGAAATTCTTTCTTTTTAATTTAGAACTTTTCTTGTTCTGCAAATAATCTAAAGTTTGTTCTCTCAATGAGAACAGAGATTGAGTGAGTTTGTTCTCTCAAGAGGCTCAGACAACATGCTAAGTGAACTGTGGTTCTTCGGAACTGAAGTAGGAATTCCAGAAAAGCCAGGGTCTGTCATACTAGGGAAGAGTTTACAGGGATCATTTAAGGACTCAATTAGGATTTTTAAGGTGGTAAACAGGTTACTTGTTAATAATTACAATTAGAGGATAGATTTGCATCTATACTTCATGGAGCAGCACAGATCTTGTCACTGCTGTACTAAACAAGAGTGCAGCTTATGCGAAACACACACATCGTGTTCTCTTTGCACAAGCAACATTCTTTCATCCTGTCACCAAATTTATAGCATGTTCACTTAAGACTAGGATGACATTTGAATCACCAAATGGACACACTCTTGTTCACTTGCTCCTTTATTTCAGCCCTCCTGAGAAACATCACAAAACATTTATTTATGTTTAGAGCAAGAAAATGCCTCATAGTAACAGTAAAAAGATATTCAGTAAGTTGACTGCCTAAAAGAGACTTTGGTCTAATCCTCTCCATTGGCTAGAGAACAAGCAGAAGCATAAACAGATTTCCCAACTCTTTCAATGTGGGAATTTATATGAAATCATCTAAGCTTTTTCTACCCTTGCATTAACTTCATTACAAGGAGTCTACCTACAGCTTATGTGGAGTAATTGTAAATTGCTTAACTAGACAGAAAGATCTTTAATTAAGTCATTATTGATGAAATAACCTTAAAGGGGAATGTAGGAAAATATGATTTTCTTTGTCATTTTTTTCCAAATCTTAATTAAGTCACAAGCTTTACTCTTGAAATCATTCCTAAATGTCTGTAATTGAAGTTCTGACATGCTTTTGCACAATAGGATATCATCTCCAATCCTGGACATTAAAATTACAGTTTTCAGCATGCTAAATCTATACAGCCATCACTAGATATGTGTACCAAAAGCTAGAGAAAAGCAGGAGGTTAACAAATGCAATAATAATTGATGTAAAAAGATACCAGAAATTGAAGGACACTGGAGAGGAATATATGGAACATTTTAAAGTAAGTAAAGGAGAGGAGAAAGTTGTAATTATATTAGAATATAAAAATAAAATTACAGAAAGAAAAGATAAATTTCTGAAGAGATAAATATGTGTAACCTGACTTAAGCATTAAACACTGTGTAAACATATTGAAATTCACAGTTTTATGTTCTATTTAAATATTTATATGAATCAGTGGGGTAAAACAGGTGCGTAAGGGGCATGAGATCTAACTTGTTTTCCACATCCTTCTTCTTGCCATCAGTAGATGTTGGACTTTATAACTGGCCAAGTTCCTTAACTTCTGTACCTGTAATGACCAAATGCAGTGAAACAACTACATGAATAGGTTGAGGAAAAGACAATTCATGGTTGAGTAAATAAATATGAGAGGTGATTACTCAAAGTATATGACAGAATTAGCTGATGTCATTCTAGGGCTCCATGACTCAAGAAATCTCTAAGAGTAAAAGAGCTCTTCTCCAATTTCCCATAGACGTTTGTGATAAGAAATTAACCCTCCATTTTCATCTACCTCCAGGAATGTATGGAACCAATCATCTACATTCTTCTTTGAGAAATGTTTGGTAAGTTCCCAGAATTTAGGGGTGTACTCTTTCCCTCTCTTGGGTCCTATTTAATGGCCCTTGTAGCTTAACACATTGTCTTCAGTCAATAGAAGCATTCACTTTGCTTCTGAAAATCACTAGATTTCAGAAGTACAATATAATCATTTAATTTGACTTTTGAGTAAATAAAGGAATATATACATATATATCACATAATGACAAGTAACTGACATGTAATTGACAGAAAATGAGTTCAAGATTTAATAAAATAAAATAATTATAGCTAGTCAATTTTTATTATATGTAATATAAATAAATATTAACTATAAATTAAAATGCTGAAAAATATTGGCGTTTTTTTAAAAATCGAGGATACTGAGCTGAGGATGTGTAGTTGCTTTTCTGTTGCTAGGCTAAATGATAGGACCAGAGAGTGGGCTGAGTGATTCATTATAAGCTGCACACAAGTGTTTCCTTTCCCTGGTTGAAAGAAAGTATTAGCAAGTGCTTTAGATTTGATAGTGATGATATCCTGTATTTCAGAATCTACTAAAATGAATAAGAAGTGACATGAGCAAGAATATTAGAGGGTTAAGATGAACTACAGTTATAGTTTGACAATGTTTTTGGGACAATCGATTACAGAAGAGCCATCAATAATTTATGCAAAAATAGGTTAAAATCTGCAATTGATCTAATCTTGAACATTTCTGTAATGAAATTGTAGTACAAATAATATACAGTATAAGAAAGGAAAAATTCTTCAGAAATATAAATGAAATTCCCCCAAATATCATAAATTAAAGGCTGGAGAAATGACAGTAAGATGGTTGATGTACAGTCTAAGTCAAAAGAATTTAAATATATGGGGATAGAGACAACACTTAATAACCTTTTAGCACACCTGAGTTTGATTCCTAGCACCCACATGCCAGCTCACAACCATGTATATGTGCAGTTCGAGGGCCCTTAGGCCCTTTTATGGAATCTGTAATCTGTCGGTACCAGGAATGTATATAGTACACACACACACACACACACACACACACACACACATATATATATATACACACACATACATATATATACATTCAGACAAAACATTCACATATAGAAAACAAAATAAATTAACCTTTAAAAATATAAATACAAAAGCAAACAATTTCAAATATAGGATTAAAACCTTAGCAACAAATCAAACAGATTATTTTTCCTAACCAATGATAACACTTTATAGACTGTCATTCAAAATATTAGTTTATATATGTAACCTGTATTCCAAGGTAAATTTTCAAAAGCATAGCAATCTGAAGCATTAATTATTTGTGAATAAAATAATTATTTATGAACTAGAGAAAACTCAACCAATCAACAATCTTAAAAAAGTCATCTTAAGTAAGATTGGTCAAAAGTTTTCAGTAAAACTATAGCATTACTAGAAATAAGTAAATAGATTATACCTGTATAGACTATATGAAAACCAAATATCTGAAAAAAATTTCATTCTTTCTTATGCCTACCTTCTATACTCTGGGAAAACAAAAAGAAAGAAAAAAAACACTACGCATTTTCAAAATCATTACACTCCAAGATGAAAAAATGTAGACATAAAAGTCAACAAATACCTAATAAAATTTTATTGGCTGAAACTGTAAGAACTTTATAAAATGAGGCCAAACCATTTATAATCTTAGCCTTGGCATTTAAAGAATTATAATAGCTTTGATGCCTGCTTTAGTTATAATAACTTTTCTGTGTGTAATTAGAAGCAGTTCTGGTCAACAAATCCAAGTAGCCAACTCTTTTATGAAAAAGAGAACCATAGTCCATATAATGAAAACATCATCAGAAGTCATATGGAAGAAAATTTGTTAGACACTTTTCTTGTAATCATGGCAAGAACTTTTACATATATTTTTTCTACCGACACATAATACTTGTCTATATCTGTTTGATAAAAAGTGTCAGACCATCTGCCTAGCACTTGTATGAACACTAGGCTCTCTCTAACCTACTCCTTCATTACCAGAACCAACAGGTAAGGAGTTATTAGACCCCTAAAACAATTCAGAGAACTTCTCTGAAGAGGAGGAGGTAAGAGAATGAAGGAGAGAGCTGTGAAAGGGTGGTTTCTAGACATCTGTACTATTTCTCACATTTACTCATAGCAACTGTGGTTACCTACACAAGATTTCTAAAAGATTGAAGGAGTTAAGAATTCTAGTAATTGGGCTGGAAAGATAGCTCAGAGGTTAAAAGGACTGCCTGCTCTTCTGAAGGTCCTGAGTTCAAATCCCCGCATCCTCATGGTGGCTCACAACCACCTATAATGTGATCTGCTTTCCTCTTGTGGTGTGTCTTAAGACAGCTACAGTATACTTACATATTACTAATAATGAATAAATTTTTACCAAAGGAGGAAAAAAGAATTCTAGGAATCTACAAGGGTGACCCTATTGAAGACCTCTAGTAATAGGGGATACTAAGCCTGAATCAGTCACCAGGCAAGTCTTCCAGAGTTGGGACACCAACTCAGACACAAAAGCTTTGATCTATAATTTGTTCATTCTATAAGATAGACTGGGGCAAATTTGGTACAGAACTTGTGGGAGTGGCCAACCAATGACTGGTCCAACTTGAGGCCCATACCTGACACTGTCTGGAGGGCCAGAAATGAGAGGCTGGGTAGTCCAGAGATCTAGCATAGAACCAAACATAATGTTTAAAAAAAAAGAGAAGAAAGTCAGTTAAATTATTCCTAATGATATTCTGTAATATTTCTAAACCAGAGCCTAGCATAATCTCCAGCAGAAATGTTTCATTCCACAACTGATGGTAACAAACATAGAGACCCACAATCAAATATTAAGCAGAGCTTGGGAAATCCTGCAGAGGAAGGAGGGGAATAATTTTAATGGCCAGTGGAGTCAGAGACACTACAAAAAAATTATCCACAGAATCTGCTAACACTGGGGCTCATAGGCATTCACAGAGATTGAACTGACAATCATGGAACCTGTATAATATGGGTCTATGACCTCTGCATATATGTTATGGTGATGTAACTTGGTGTTCTTGAGGAACACATAAGAGTGGGAGCAGGGCCTGTCTCTGACTCTTTTGACCCCTTTCTTATTACTAGGTTGGCTCATCTAGCATTACTATGAGGGGATGTGCCTGATCTTATTGCAAATTCATATACCATGTTTAGTTGATATCCATGTGAAAACTGCCCTTTTCTGAAGGAAAATTGAAGAGGATGAGTAGATTTAGAGAAGAGAAGAGCAGGGACTGGGAGGAGAGGAGGGAGGGGAACTGAATATGAGATGTAATATGTAATATAATAATAAGTATGATGCAATATTATTATTACCATTATTATAAATTAATTCTAATTTGGATCCCAATGTCCCAAACCTAGCTGATGATCTAAAGCTGTTGCTGAGTGCTGAGAAAGGGAGAATCCTTTTTCTTGTGGAGGAGTAGTTGTTGACAAGTTTACTCAGGCCCCAGTGGAAGACCACAAACACATGTAGATTTGGATATCACTAACTAGACTTAGTGGGGTTTAGATAAAGATAGTAAGTTAAGAGTAAAATAGGAGGAAGATAAGTTCTTGAGCTAGATGAGATGGAATGAGGCAATTGGGCATGTACATGACTATGATTCATTATATAAATGTATAACATTTTCGTTTTTTGTTTTTTGTTTTTTTTCGAGACAGGGTTGCTCTGCATAGCCCTGGCTGTCCTGGAACTCATTCTGTAGACCAGGCTGGCCTTGAACTCAGAAATCTGCCTGCCTCTGCCTCTCAAGTGCTGGGATTAAAGGCGTGTGCCACTACCACCCAGCTAATGTATAACATTTTCAATGAGTAAATTCTATAACTGTATAAATACATACCATAGATTATGGACTACATTCACATTGTATTCTAATATTTTTGTACGTCTTTCTCCTGTCATTCAAACTGTACTTCCTTCCTCCTCTCTCCAGGAATTTTAAGCCCATGAAGATCTAGAGATTAAAGGAATAAAATGAAGCTGATCACAATACCTGTAAATTTTTCAATGCTTCCAACAAAACATAGTTTAGCTAGAAATCTCTGCTAACCCTTTTCTAAATGTACCCAGTTACCCTGCATGTGGGCCAAATATTTAAATCACTATGTAACCAAACCTCCTTTTTATTTTCTGTTTGTAAGCTAGATTGACCACAAAATTTACTAGGAAAAATGAACTTTCCATGAGTTTATCTATTTAAAATAACATTTTAATGTTATTCTCAATATGATGTGCCTGTGAAACACTAAGTACTGTAATGTTTTTCCACCATACCTGCCCTGTGTTTGTGCATTCTCTAGCAAGCTGAAGCATGGTTCGCTTGCTTGTGTGACAATTGCTTTACTCACTGAGATACCTCTTTAGCACAAGACAAAGTGATTTTTTTTAAAAGATAGTTTCTGTTTAGTGTTGCTTCTATGAATATTGTTTTTAGGACTGACCAAGTGCAGGTTGGAGGGAAGGAAGAGATTAGGTATATATAGAATTTTCTATTAATTAAGTAAAAATTAATAGTCTGATTAAAATTAATAATATCAAAGATAATTTTTAAAAGAACATAGGAAATTCTTATAGAATCATACTAAACAAAAAATCAAATTTTCTAGAGGATATAATAGGCCAAATTCAAAGGAAGCTGATCTGATAGTCATAATAGCATTTGAATAGGAAGGCATTTCAATAGGGAAGTAAATCTCTTTCTAGGTAACCAAGGGCAACAGAGATATTCTATTGTTGACCTCATCTTCCAATCCATTCTGCTATGAGAACAATGAGCACAATAAGAGTACATGGGCAGTTTAAAGATGAGGCTTAAAGAACAATTAACTTCTGCTCATACTCTTTGGGCTTGAACTTATGATGGTTTCTAGGAAATTGATCCCTTATGTAAAACAATCAATAGCATCTATTGCACTAGCTACAGAGATGAACTCTGTGATCCATGACATCATAAAACAAGAAGTTTCCTAAGATTAGATTACTATAGAAAAGGTGATGGCTTCATTTTATTTATTCTACTACAAATACTCGTAAATTATTGTTACTTATTTTTTAATTATGTTATTTTATTTATTTACATTTCAAATGTTATCCCCTTTCCAGATTTCCCCTCTCTACAGCTCTTATACTATCCCCCCTCTCCCTGCTTCTATTGAGGATGTTCTTCCAGCCACCCACCCACCCACTTCCGCCTCACAGCCCTGGCATTCCCCTACACTGGGCCATCAAGCAGTCACAGGACCAATGGCCTGTCATTCCATTGATGCCAGATAAGGCCATCCTCTGCTACATATGCTGCTGGAGCCATGAGTCCCACCATGTGTACTCTTTGGTTAGTGGTTTAGTCCCTGGGAGCTCTGGGATCTGGTCTGGATGTTGTTATTCTTCCCATGGGAATGCAAACCCCTTATAAAGCTAAGTGGGATAAACCTGAGAAATATTTAGAACAACTAGTCTCTTTCAAAACACATAGTAGAAAGAAAAATGCTTTTGGGACATTGGTTGAGGTCTTCATCAGGTTTTAGTGATTCTCAAACCAATCTAGACATTTTCTGAAATACTTATACATATCAAGAGTATTGTGGACAACTTGACAATTAAGTATAGAAGTTAAACAAACAAACAAACAAGTTAATAGAACTCATGTCCCTTAATAAAAATAAATAGCCAACATAAAATGAACTCAATGATGTTTTTTGTAGACTTGTTTCATAAAAATTTGTTTGGGTATTTTTTTTTGTCCTACTAATCTTTTCCTATATATTATGTTTTTTTTAATCTTGTGATGATTTTATTGTGTTTGTGTGTATGCAAGTGCACATATGTATATGTGTGCATGTGTTTGTGTCTTTGTGTATATTTTTCATGGTTTTTGTTTGGTTGGTTTTTATTTTTTTATTCTGATTTGCTTGATTTTTCACTTCTCTATTTGCTTTTTAAAGAAAGAGAAAAAGATAAGGTATGGATTTGGACTGGTGGGAGCTGAAAGCGATCTGGAAGGAATAGGGGAATGGAAACTGATCATAACATACTTCATACTTTTCCAGTTAAAAATATATTACAAAAGCTTGGAATTACCAAACTGCTCTTATCTAACATTCTAAGGGTGGCAGACTCATTCAGAAATGGGTATGTTGTGAACCTGTGAAATAACATTGAGCAAAACTTCAGATATTAGTAGATTTAGTCAAGAGGAATTGCTGTTACGATATATGATGTCACACTAGATGTTATAGGGAGATCCTGTCAAGTGACACAAGATTTCAGTTTGTCTCAGAGCCACCCAATCTAGAAAATGGTAGAAACTAAGTGGGCATACTGCTCTGGTCTCCTCACCACTTTTCACAGAATCTGGTCAGTGTGGAAACTGTGAGTGTCCATTCCTTCTCTTGGTAAAGGACTTCATTAATGCATCATTTATACCAATTTCCTTGACAATGTGTTCCTGGATCATTCTACTGTCTACCAGATTCTATAAACTGGACAGAATCTTTCAACTCATTCACTAAAGTTTAATTTCATTGTCCTAGGTTACCAGGCCTTAAATATAAGTAATTCATTTTCTCTTTGTATATACTTTTGAGACTAATAACATTTGATTAATTTTCTATTCATATAAAAGACCCTACTTTTCTGTCAAGATGCGCCAACTTTGAATTTCTCTGTACCAAATTTAATCAAAAATAAGTTCTAACTTCTTTTATTTCCTATAGCATTTGTTACCTAAGCTATACAATTTTCACCTGGTTTATTCATTCTTGAAATGCTGACAGTATATTTCCTTTCCCTGTGTTATCAATTTAAAAAAAAAAAAACTAAACAACAAAAACATAAGAAGTGAGGTTTTGATTCTGTTTCTTTTGACCTCCAATGTGTGTCAGTTATTAAATACTTAATAAGCACATACTAGTCAGTCTATTTATGAAATCATGGATGATCACATTTTCACATACTGCAAAGTCTAAAGAAGAACGATAGAGGATAAACAAAGATCTAAATATACAATGTGAATTATATTTTCAAAGTGTGTTCTGGAACATGAACTCTGTAAGCTAATGGGTCCATCTCTACTGGCATTTTATCTGACATGGAGTACTGATAAACATTATCATTTTATCACAGATAATGTCATTCTCCCAAGGAGAAGGGCCCTATTCCTATTTTATTCCTAAGCTTAAGTACTTTGCCAGTAAAATAGCTCAAATGGTCTGGAAACGAAATAGTTCTTGAAATCTTCATAGTAAAGGAAGTTGCTAAATAAGCAATAACTTAGAGGAAATGATATATATATATATATATATATATATATATATATATATATATATTTCCTGTGACAGAAATGAACCATTGATATAATACAAGTTAACATTCTATCATTAAAATATTTGAATAAAGCAATTTTTAATGAATTAAAATTAATTAATTAAACATATTAATACTTAAATATGATATTTTGTGAGTTTAGTTATCAAATATGGTCATAATAAATACTGGAAAAGCAGAAACAAACAAGAAGGAATTATGCAAACATGACTAACATCTGAACCTACAAATGCGTTGTCTTCATTTTCAACTGAGCTTTAAATATAATTGACCATCATTCTATTTGACTAATATTGACTTCCCAATTTTCTACAATTGAATCTTGTAATTTTATATTTCTTTTCTGTTTGTAGAACAATCGGCATGTGTTCAACAGAGATAATAAAGGCCAACCCACAATAACTTTTTCAAAAAATTTAGTTCTATATCAAAAATTAGTCAGGCTAGTGTTGTTCTTATCCCCTTAACTGGAATTCAATGGAAATTTTATACAGTCCATGAATGAATATATTTTTCTTTGACTATCATCCTTTCCTTTATCTATCATACTTTGGCACTACATCCTTTTCTCTAATGCCACAGGTTCATGATCTTTCTGTGGTGTGGATTAACATACTCAAATCTCCATATTTCATGATCTTTTCCTTCAATGCACTGTATCCTTTCTTCTGACCAAGTCACTTTGTGTAGGAATTTCATTCTTGGTCTTTCCACAGATATAATGCCCCTCTTACAGTATCTTTTCTGCACTCAGTTCTCAGCTCAAACACCTCTTCAATGAAATGTTTTTTTGTTTTTGTTCCCCACAGGTGTATGACTTACTCATATGCTGCCTGTCCCATTTAAGAAGTTCCAGTCTATCAGGCTGGAGAGTGTGAGTCGTTCTGTTATAAACCCATGCCCAGTGCAGTACATGGTGCACAGTAGTGATGGGTGGTGCCAGGCAGGAAGAAATGGAAAACAACAGAGCTTAAAACCTCCTATGTCCTGAGCTATTGAGGTACATTGCATTAGTTATTTTCTCCTCGCAGGAGAGGAAAATTTATTTTAGCCTGCTGTTTAAAGGTAGAGCAGCAGGCCAAATATTTTATTAAAACATATAAGCTTCTAAGTACATGTCTTGTTTTGTAAAAATAGTCATGGTAATCTAAGTATGGAGGAAGAGAAAATATTAGTGATTCAAAACTTGAAAAATATAATTAAATTGTAGTTTTCTTCATATAACATTTAATCATCATGACTAGTAAGAGTCTATTAAACATATGTACATTTGAAACAAGTACACAGAGACTATAACTAAAGACCAAGCATTGTGTCATAGAAATATTTCTAGTATATAGAGATATTTAAAATTATATGTATTATGAAATTATTATATCATTTTATTAACTTCCTTTTTATTGAAAAATATTATTTTCTCATAAACTATATCTTCATTACAGTTTCCACTCCATCTATGACTTCAAGTTCCTCCTACCTTCTCCTCCATTTCCCTTCCCTCCACTTCCCTCGCCTCTGGATCCAGTCCCTTCTATTTCTCATTAGAAAAGATCTGGCTTCTAAGAGATAACAACAAATCATATCAAAATAGAACACAATAACAAAAAACAAAACTCATCACATCAAAGTTGTACAAAGTAAACCAACAGAAGAAAAGGAGCCCATGAAGAAGATTCAAGAACCAGAGACTCGCTTTTGTACATACTCAAGATTCCCAATAAAATATTAAACTGAAAGCTATAATATATAGGCAGAAGTCCTGGTATAGACCTGTGTAGGTCCTGTGCTTGCTATCTCGTTCTCTGTTAATTCATACAAACTTCCCTTGGTTGATCTGAAGGGCCTTGTTCTCCTAATCTTCTCAATACCCTCTGACTCATTCCATCTCCTCTTCTCCAGGGTTTCCAGAGAACTGACAGGAAGAATTTAATAGTTATATAATTATTTTAAACATAGTATCTGGGTGGGGTTTTTTTGCTATTATTTTGGGGATTGTTGCTGTTGTTTTGAAACAGTATCTCTACCAATCTCCTTGACTGGCATCAACTGGCTTTGTAGATCAGGCTGGGTCTGAGCTCCCCTACTCGCCTCTCAAGTGCTAGGATTAAAGGCTTGTACAACCACTTCCAGAGTACTATCTGTTCTTAATGTCAGTATCTTCTTGAGTAGACTATCACACTAATGTAAGTTTCAGAGCTTACAAGAACTTTTTTATATGCTAAATTATATGCAACAGTCAAGATGAGAATGATTTTGATTTTCCATAATGGCACAGTGCCAAAGACCTTACAGATTTATCAGTGACAAAATTCACAAATGGTCTGATAATATTATAATATTATATTGTAATTTTCTGAATTTAAAGTTAATAAAATGTCAGAAACTGTCTCAAGTGGAGAAAAGCTGTAAACGAACAGATGTGCTGAGAACAGAGAATCTTTAGTGCTGACAGTGTCCTTGTTGATCCGAAGCTAGTTTATTCCATATTAGATCAGGACAGAAGAGAATAAGGCCAAAGCTGCCTGAGCTGTGCCTGAACCATGGAGATAATTAGGAACTCAATAGCATGGAGCTCTCTAGAGAGTGTACCTCAACCAACAAATATCTTAATTTTCTAGATGATTCTGAAAGGAAATAGGCTATGTTTCATTAATATTGCATATACAAGTTTGTAAATCATTAAGCACGCAGTTGACTAAGTTCTTACATCATGAGAACAACCATGATTGACCTCAAGGCAATTAACATAACAAGATTAGTAGCCTGAAAACTTCAGCTACTTCTCTTCACTTCCTGTTTCCCAAAGGTAACCATTTTTTTTTTTGCCTGTTTTATAGTTTTGTGTTCTTCCTCCTCTTCTCCTTTCCATTCTCTTTCTCTCTGATCTTGTCATTATAGCTGTCTCTCACTCAGTGCTACATGGATGAGAAACAGCTTACAATTCCTCATTGTATTGCTATAAAACCATGAACTATGAAAATACTGAGACTTATCTGTTCAGTCTAGTTTATATTTGCCCTAATTTGATTAATTTCATACAATTTTTCTCATTGACACAATTGTACATTTTGTTGTAATAGTCATGTACTTCTTTTATATTTGACTCATTTTTAGGGCTTTTCAATTTTTATCAATATGGAAGGTATGTAGGTTTTAGTTTGTCTTGGGATCACTAATGAGATTCTGTGTGAGTGTGTGTGTGTGTGTGTGTGTGTGTGTGTGTGTGTGTGTGTGTATGTGTGTGTATGTGTGTGTGTTTGTATGTATACATAAAGTGTCTGTGCATATTCCCATTTAAAATGCCTTATTTGGAAATCGACATTGTTTCTGTATTTATTTTATACATGGATACAAGCTCCTCCTCAACTATATTTAAATCTTTTCCAAATGTATCCTTTACACTGATTTCATTCCTGAATAAAAACACTTGGTAAGGTGTATGTTCTGAATGTTTTCATTGAGTCTGTAACAGACATTCCCAGATTTGTAAACATCAGCATTCTATCTATATTATCAAGCTATTGATCTCTGTGCTGCAGTCCTTTTCACAGTAACATTTTAGTTGTGAGGATGATTTTGATACCCAGCAGTTCTTTCCGAGTATCACATCTGGGAATAATGAAGTTTTCATAATTAACTCACTATGTCTTAATATGTATTTGCATCTGTGTGACTGCATGCTTTTGTCTGAGTGTATGGTGTGTGTGGTAGTGTTAATGCAGGGTTAAAGTTGATATTGGACCCTCACAAGCTGATTGTGATTCTGTTTCCTGATGGGTGATGCTAGAGACCAAACCTAAATCTTCTGAATTTTTAATACAACAAATCGCCAATCATTTTAGTTAATTTGTGTTGCCATGACCAAGATATCTCACAGTGAGTTCCTAATAGAAAATAAATTTTTCTCATGCTTTGATCATGTTCACTTGGCACAGGCCAAGAAGTACCAGGAAGCAGGGAATGTGAAATGGGAGTCAGGAAAGTTATAACTTCAACACGACCATCTTTACTGATCTGTATCAGCTAGCCAGGACCTATCTATTAAAGCTCTACAACCTTCAGAAGAGGTGTACAGTCTGGGAACGAAGCATCCAAAGCAGAAACCCATTGGGCATAGTTTAGATTCCAAGTCCAACATCTAACTCAATGTTAGTAATATACCTTTATTGGTTTGTTATTAAACATGTCTTGTTATTTAAGATTCAAATGTATAATGTGTTCACATTTGATTTTTCTACATATTATTAAGTGGCATTTGCATTTTAAAAATAGCTAGTCCAAATGTTTTCTTTTAAGTAAAAATATTCAAAACCAGGAGATGTGGCACATGCCTTTAGTCCCAGCAGTAAAGTGGCAGAGGCCGTCAGATATCTGAGTTCAATACCAGCTTAGCCAACAGAGTGAGTTCCAGGACAACCAGGGCTAGGTAGAGGAGGGCTGGGTAGGGGGAGGAGGAACCAACATTCTAAAAGTAAAGATAAGTAAGTTCTTGTAAGGTACAGAGTAGCTTTGAAACAAGGAGGAAATTTTCTGGGATATTTTATAGAAAGCTACAATAGTCATCTTCAGTGAAGTCAAATTCTCACATAAGCACACGATTCCAGTGTGACTTTAACATATGAATGTACTTGAGGACCACCTGGTCAGGGTTGCCACTTCAAGTAGATAATGACTTCATCTGAGGCCCACAAACAACTCATAGCCATTGAAAACTGTGAAGACTTGTGTGACTGTCTTGTAGGAGGAGATGCAGTCACAAAATTGTTGGAAAAAATCCTATAACCCGCTAACGTTCTCTGCACTCATATCACTGTTGGCGCTTGACTTACAGTCTCAGCCTGCTTTTTTTTCCGTTATTCTCAAACTTATAGGTTGGTTGCTCTCTCTCAGCTCATTTTTCTACTAGATACCCTAAACGTTTCAGTACATCCTCTGAATGCTTGCTCTAACTCTCTGCGCAGAAGACAGGAACAATGTAAGTTTTTCTGTCACCTTGACTATATTTCATTATAAGGATGCTCCTATGTGTCTCTTTCCCAATGGCTCCACAAGGCCACTATGTGTTAATACTTCTCAAAAAAAAAGTGTTTGAGAGTATTTCATTGTTACTTGGTCTCATTCACTAAGAATTTTGTCCCTTATACTATTATCTTCCCTGTTTTACTAATATACCTAGTTAGTGGATAATTGCTCTACCAAGTCTTTTATCTCTTAAATCCTTAGAGTATGACTTATTTATGCCCTTCATTCCTTGTTTTTTTTCTGCCTGAAACACTTCATCTTGAGCCCTAGCTTCTGTAGTTCCAGAATATCCTATGCAAGCTCCAAAGAGGGGAAAGCAATTGAACAAACCTAATCATTTAGAGAACCCATGAAGCATTGTAATCACCAGCATTGCAAAACATGAATAAATAAGTTATTAAGGTTTAATAAGTTATGTTTACATGCAACTAATGGCTATCTGCTTAAACTTAAGCTTCTTTCAACAGGAGGAAAATCATGGTTTGAACAGAAAAATCTAGACATCTTCTTAATGGTACTAAAATTATAGGCCTTAGAAAATAATCTTTACCACCACTTTGCTATAGAGACATAGTCCCTTATTACCTTCTAAATGTTATTTGTATACCTACAGAATTAAAAGCCCCTCATCAAGCAAGCTTCTCTTTGCAGCAAGTGCTAATATTGCCAACAAAACAAAGCAAAAACAAAAATAAAACCCAACACAACCAAACTGGACATACTACAGAGATCAACAAATCCTTTGGAGTTTAGCACCAATGGACACATCTACACCAAAGCTCTTAAATCTATGGCTATGTAATATGTAAGATGTGGTAGAAAAATTACAAGAGTAGGAATACCATAAAGTCAGCTGTGAAATAGGCTATGCTGGAAATGACTGTATAAACAAGATCAGAATCAGTGGGCATGTTAACATGAAAAGGGGAAATTTTTGCTAGGTCCCACCACTAGATAAAGAACTATAGATAACTAATGATTATTGCAACTAGTGAATTAGTCTCTCTTAGGATGTGGCTGTTTATTGGTTGTCCAGTACAAAGGGGTTGTCTCTGAATCCATATGCACATAAACAAAACAAGACTAAGCAGGTTATACTTATATGTATTTGTGCACAAATGCATAAGCGTGCACACATGCACACACACACACACACACAAATCAATGAAAAAGATTGAGAGTTGAGGAAACATTGGGAAGGTTTAAAGAAGAGTAGCTGAGAGGGTCTGAAGAGAGGAAAGGGAGAAGAAAAATGATGTAATTCTATTTCAGTTGAAATATTTAAAATATGATGATGAGTAGTGATTAAAGTTCAATGCCAAAACAATATAATGAGTAGACAGGATCTGAACAATTACACTTTAATTCTCTTTAAAATATCATGAATTTACACATCTCATGTTGATAAGAGAGAGGAAAAAACTTATTTTCCCAGGAATGAAAGGATATATCACTGCAGATCCAACAGAAATGAAAAGGGCCTGTTAGACTCTTTTTATTACATTTAAAATAATATTAAGATACAATTTCATGCTGTCAAATTGAATAGTGCAGATAAAAAGTAAGAGCTTCTTTAAAAGATAGATACAAACAATCAAAGCAATCCTCAGAAGTAATAAATGATTCTGAATCTACTGAAATCATTCCATTCCAAATCTAACATTCTATACACTTTTTAAAGTCTAGGCCTTTACTTTCATGAATATTCCTAATAAATACTAATTTTCTTAATCTATTTAAGGAAAAAGAAGATTTGTATATATTCTGTAAATTATTTTAAAAGGCCAACAATGTTTATACAATACCAGAAAAAGACATGAATAAGAAATAATAGAGATAAATTGATCTCATGTACTTGGAGAAATTTTTGAGAATATCAGTGATGAATTTAGATGTCCATTTTATTGAGGTTTATTGCAAGAATGCAATTTGGGAAAATATTTTAAAAAACAGTGTAATCCACATCAGCAGAGATGTCAGCACAAGACAATTTGACTCTTTCAATAGATATAGATAAAGTGTTGAAGACAATTTAATATACATTTACCAAAAGCTCATAGGGATAGAAGGGAATGGTAAGAAATATATTTTATGATTGAAAAGTTAATGTCCATTTTCTTCCTAAGAGGTGAAAAAAATTAACCTTCTTTAGCCAAGTGTATATAACATTGTATTGAAGTTCCTTGACAAGGAGGAGGATGGAATTCTGTGACTCATTAGCATAATATTGCAAGTTGACTGACATTAATTCTTGTTTACCAGAGTTGAAGATACAAAGCTTGTTTAATTAGTTTTTGTGTTACCAGTATTTCAATATATGCCTACACTGAGAAGTAACTTGCTATCAAAACAATGATAATAATTCACTGGGTATTTTGGCAGTTTTCTTTACATAGTTAAATTATATGTACGTGGATCTGTTTAATTTTATATATATGCTGCTGATGCCCATAGGAAGTTTTATTAGTTTATCCATGTCTTCCTATACTAGTTTTCCATTGATCTATTTTATGCTCAACCACT
>JADRCD010233149.1:0-19208 GCA_019843815.1 Montemys delectorum | reverse complement strand
CCCCCTCCCCCTCCTCCTCCTCCTCCTCCTCCTCCCCCTCCTCCTCCTCCCCCTCCTCCTCCTTCTTTTTTCCCTATCTGGTTTTAGAATTGCAGTGTTGCTGGCATCATGGAATGTGTTTGGAAGAATGTCTTTCTTTTTGTTTTGTCTTATTTTATTATACTTTATTTTATTTTTTTAACAACTTAAAGAGAAATAGAATTACCTCTTATTATTTGGCAGAACTCATCACTCATGCTTAGCCTTGGAATTTTTTTGATGGGAGACTTTTTATGACTGATCCAATCTTTTTAGTGGTCTGTTCAAGTGTTCTGCTTCATTGTGATTTAATCTTGGTAATAAAGTGATGGCCTTGCAAATCCTTAGGGTAGAAAATAATAAAACATGCCTTTGAGAGCCGTGCTGATTGGGTTCTTTTTAAAATATTTTTTGTCAACTTGACATAAGCTAGAGTCATCTGGGATGGACCTCCACTGGGAAAACACCTCCATCACACTGACTGCAAGTAAGTCTGTGGAACAATGAATAATGTGGATGGACCCAGCTGAATATAGGTGATGCTTGTCCTGGGAAGGTGGTCCTGTACAAGAAAGCAGGCTGAATCAAACAAGAAGAGCAAACCAGTGAGCAATTCTCCGGCTTCAGTTCTTGTCTCCAGGCTCCTTCCATGAGTTCCCTTGGTGAATTGAGAGATGTAAGCCAAGATCATCCAGTTGTGGGATATTTACCAGAGAAGACTTCTGGGACATGTGTTTAAGCCAATGGGAACTACCCTGGGTGTCTGGGGTCCCAGGATAGCTTGAAGCCTTT
Organism: Montemys delectorum; assembly: GCA_019843815.1. Taxonomy (NCBI): domain Eukaryota; kingdom Metazoa; phylum Chordata; class Mammalia; order Rodentia; family Muridae; genus Montemys; species Montemys delectorum. The sequence continues at coordinate 18,398 of JADRCD010233149.1, read as the reverse complement.
CACAAAAATCATGTTCTAGGTTGACATACTTCAGTGAACAAGAACGGTTAGCCAGAAGTGCAATTGTAGAAGCCAAAAGCAAGGTTAGTACCTTTAGAAACTTCCCCAGAACTATGGACTTTGATGGATTAGGCCTTTGTTTTAGTTTGACAGGTAGTGCTGTCTACTAGTTGAGTTTTACAGCCTGAATGGTACTTCCATCATGGAGTCGGATGTGCTAAGGTCAGGGGGACTACTCAGGTCTGGAGCCCTGTTACAAACCCTTTCTCATCAAGTTACTTTTGGTCATGGTGTTTATCATAGTGGTAGAAACCATGAGTAAGACAAGAGCTTTCTCTAGATCTTCAGAAGGAGGCAGGTGTGGTTAGCAAACAAATTGAACAGAGTTAAACTAAAGGCCATTGTAGAGGTATAGGAGACCCAAAAGATAATTCAACACCACAGATGGTCAAAATCAAGTCTTTGGTCATCCTCTGTAAGCCTAAGTGCTGTTGGTCACCCCTTCCTCACCCCTGTCTGACCACTGCTTTGCACCCCTCTCTAGAGGAACTTATGTCTTACTTTTGTCTGGGACACTTTGTGGAGTTGGGATGGTATCCAGTGTCACCGGATACCAGAAGAGCTGAGAGCCAGGCTGATCCCAGGCTTTCTCAGAGGCCCTGATTGAAAGGACAAAGAGAACTTAACTCCATGTACCTGCAGAGGGGCAGATTTGGCAAAGTCTGGTCTGGAGCTGGGGCCAAGGCCTTAGAGGACTTAAGGATTTGGTTCCCTTGAACTTGGCTTTTCCCCCTGAAGAGACTGGATTTACCAGTCCCAAGGCCACTGTGTGCTTGGGCTCTAATGCCCTTGAGATATTCTGTATTCCCTCTGTATAATATTACTTAATTAGCTTCCTACCAAATTCATCTCATTTCTCCCCCAAAATATGACCATGAGACTATAACTTCTCAATAATGTTGCTTGGCCTAAGACATTGCTTATGCAAGACCCCTCGACTTTTTTAAAATGTCCGTTATTTCTGATCTTTTAGATCTTTCTCCTCAGGACCCTGTCACTGAAGAATGACCTGGTCCAGGTCAAGAACAGTACAAACAGGATCAAGAGTCAGAACTGGACACTCCGTATTAGATAGTAACTGGAGCTGGAGTGGGTGAGAAGATAGGTAACTGAGACTTAGGTTCACATGCAGTATGGAAAGATCCATGTTGTTAAATACTAACATCTCTGGCACAGTGGCCTCTATTCTCATTCTTCTTGTCCTCGTTAGCTCTGGGACAATATCAGCAGTACTCTCTAACTGGCTTAGACCCCAAGGCATACAGAGATTTCCCAGCTTCCTCTGTTTCTGCACCCTCATCCTACACCACTTCAGAATTCTCCATTTGAAGGTTTCATGCCATTTCTGCCCTTTCACATTATGGTATGACAGTTTGGAACACTCTTATCCATCCTCAGAAATCAGTATATCAAGTAAATGCTTTGGTTGGTAGCAGCACCCAGTACTAGGAATGGACCTGTAAGATGCTTGGTACACTGTACACCCTAGGAGAGAAATAGAGAAATACATTTACTTTTAGGGGAAATGGAGCTATTAAAGCCCAGATTTCCTGTTCTCCTAAGTGTAGACAGCTGTTCTCTGTCTGCCCCTGAGGAGAGGAGCAGAGAACTCCTTTCTGGAGATGGTGAATGTGTTGCCACCCTTCAGTGAAGTGATCCCATCCACCAACTTCCTTCCTGCACAGGCAGCTTCTGACTTAGTAATAATAGCAAATTGTCGATGCTCCCAGAGGGCTGCCTTCAGTTTGAAAGAGAAACATCTTCATTGTCTTGGAGAAAGAGAGATGAAGCAAGAACTGCCCCCCCCACAACAAAAAAAACCTCAGAAAATGCTAAAAATGGGGAAATGGCAACAGCAGCAGTTAAATCATATGCTCCAAGATCTTAGATGATATTACAAGAGGCTGTCAAAAGGAAATATAAAAGAATCCCCAAGAGATATAACTTTAGGAAATTAAAAGATGTAATAAGACCTTGGTCCTCTGCATATATATTGGGCTGCTTAGTGCTGTTTTGGGATTCCTAACAGTGGGAGCAGGGGCTGTCTCTGACTCTTTTGCCTACTTTTTTTGAGAACCTTTTCGCCATACTGGATTGCCTCGTTCAGCCTTGGTGTGAGAGTATGGGCCTAGTCTAATAACAACTTGAGATGCCATATTTGGTTGATATCCCTGGGGCAGGGAGTCTGCTTTTTTTCTGAAGGGACCCAGAGGAGGCACGGATATGGGGGAGAAGGGAGGTGAAGGTAAGAGACTGGGAGGAGAGGAGAGAGGGGAAACTGCGGTTAGGATGTAATCTATGAGAGAAGAGTAAGTAAAAAAGAAAAACGATGTAATAAACTAGACACCAAAACTAAAATGGGAAGTTCTGTAGAAGGGCATACTTGAAGAGAGACCGCCAAGGGAGCACAGAGAAGGACACAGGGTGGTTCCAGAACGTCTGGGATCCAAGCAACAGAATCTCAGTGAACAGCAGAGAACCTGGAAACAGCAGCAAATCTCATGGGGGAATCTGAGAACGAAGGCGTGAGCACAGGGTGTAAGAGATCTGTCTGTGAATGCTGTTGTGAACTGAGCACCATGCCCGGTGCAGATGTCTCGGAGAGAACGTGGACTCTGCAGATAATCCCTAATCACAGTAACACTGGCAAGTTAGGAAACAACACCATGGGTGTGCTGTCTGTAAATATGGAGCTAAGTACCAGGGAGCAGGAGAGGGGAGGGAGCTTGCTGCCCAAAGAGAACTGATCTGGTACGCATTGAAAGCTTGCTGTTTTCAGAGTCTCCTTAAATGCTCAGTGCAACACTTAAAACAATGCATCTACCTATATTAGTGTGAGACCGTAGCTACTTTTATTCAGCACACATGTACTCCTAAAACATTTGGTATTCAACTATAAAATTTTCCAGATTTGAAAAAAAAAATCTTTGTGGAAATCAAAGACAGTTCAAGAATATAAAACCCATAATCAGCTGGGTGATTTAAAAGGTTTTTTTTTTTTTTAATGAAAAATTTTAAGATAAGCAACTTTTGTCTCATTCTCGGAGTAAGAAGCTTGCCTCATGTGAGAGAGGACTTCGTGCTGCCAGACTACAGTTGCAAGACTTAGCAAAAACATTCAGCCAGATGGACAAACCAAAGTAATCAGTTAAATTTGAATTTTGCTGAAACAGTTACTTTTTAGCCCAAGTATGTCCCCAACACTAAATGAGACAAATTTATACTAAAATATTTTCATTATTTATTGGATACCAATAAATGTTGCAATCATAATGAGGTTTGAGAGGAAATGGTTGGACCTCTTTTATTGTCACTGTTTTTACTAGCCTGTCTGTTATCCCTGAACTATTTAATAACCTGCTTAAAATGCCTCTCTTTTCAGGGTCGATCAAGTTTTGGTGTTAATGAGTTCCATAAGATGACCAACCACTTCCAACTCCAGAAGAGTAAGCCCATCTACTGTTCCGGTATAGTTTTCTGTCACAGGATAATGGCCAAAACAATGCTTTGAATGGAAACCTAAGGAGTACGTCTAGCTGAATGTTTGGCAAGCAAGTCCAACCTCTCCTTTCCTTCAGTGGGAAAGAAGAAGTGAAGGGAGATGTGTCTGAACGGGAATCAGACACTTGGTAGAGGGCAGTAACCTTGTCTAAGGCTGTCAGACACAAAGCTGCTCTTGTCCTCCCTTTGAACTTAGCTCCAGTTGTCTTAATAGTCAGAGCTGGCACCTGTCAAGCTTTCCTCTCTGTCAGCTTTTGCTGGAATTATTCTCTGGGACTGCTTTCACCTTTGGTATAGTTGAAGAATAATTTGTTCTTCTTCGTTGGCAATTGGATGGTCAGGGCTGGCATTTGCAGTTTTCAAATTCTTTCCAGGATTCAATTCTTCAAACAGCTTGGAGAAATAAAAGAACCCATCAAGTGGTCAGTTGTGTGTCTCTGGTTTTCAATTATTTCCAGCATGGTAAAAAAAAAATTCTATCATGGAGTCTGAAAATTTGAGCTTCATAATTTGGTGTTCTTAGTCCCCAAAGCAAAGCTTTCTGAGACCTAATGTGCCCTACAGGACTGGCCTCCATAGTTCCCTGCTGGGAATTGTCCTTTCTCACTTTAAAAGGCAGAACAACATTTTCCCTATAATTCTCATCTTTGATTATCCAAACACGTCAATATGTTTCTCTGTTCTTAGACTATTGACTTCTGAAAGCATTTTGTAGCTTTTGCAACTCAATCTCTCTCCCTCTCTCTCTCCCCCTCTCCTTTCTTTCTTTCTTTCTTTCTTTCTTTCTTTCTTTTCTTTCTTTCTTTCTTTCTTTCTTTCTTTCTTTCTTTCCCTTCTTTCTTTCTTTCTTTCTTTCTTTCTTTCTTTCTTTCTTTCTTTCTTCCCTCTTTCCTTCCCTCCTTTCTTTCTTTCTTTCTTTCTTTCTTTCTTTCTCTCTCTCTTTCTTTCTTTCTTTCTTTCTTTCTTTCTTTCTCTCTTTCTTTCCTTTCTTCCCAATTTGTCTGTTTTAGTTACTTTATCCCCCTTCTTATAGTTTAATCCAAATTACAAAGAACCAAAACCAAAACTCCTCTCCCCAATTCTGAAAATAGCAAGACATTTACAGAATGAACCATGTCATCCAGAACCAAATCCGACTTCTGTCTCCATGCTTTTCTGTCTCCATGCTTTTCTGTCTCCATGCTTTGCTGTCTGTGTAACTAAGACTAAGACACATAGGCTTTTCCTCGCCATTTCCTCAGCCATTGATAAATAGCAACAACAGAACCTACCGTGTAGATTGGTATTAAATAAGATGAGAGCCAAGCATGCACTATAGGGCTACCCGTGCAGGCCACATAGTAAAACATAACCATTTAGTAAGTACTTCTGCACAAAAATGCTATGATTTTTGTCAGTTCTACGACTATCATCCAAATACATAGTGTTATCTGGAAATAGCTCTACACAAATGTACTGTTTCATTCCCAAGGCCTTATTGCTGGTTACAGAGTGTCAGAAGGCAAGAATTCCTGTGCCTTTTTTTTTTTTTTTATTGTTGTTGTTGTTTTCCTTTCTAGTACCTTTACATACTTGTCAGGTAATGATCTCATGACACCAATGGCAGAAAGATCTTTTGAAAGGCATCTTTTTCCTCCGGATTAACTTCCAAACTTTTCCACCCTGTGTTTCTGTTTTGAGAATGGAGAATCTGACTTGTGTGTTTGTTAGATCTTGAAACCTTTTCCATTACAGGATGCCTCTGTGAGGCCTTTCTTGCCTCACAGAAATGGGAACTAAAACTAAAACAAAACAACACATCAAGAGAGAAAATCAGGGACACACTTGCCATCTCTAATGACGAACATTACCAGGTGTGCTGATTTGAATGAGAATGGAGCCCATAGGTCCTTGGCTCCTAGTTGGTCGAATGAACCCTTTGAGAAGGATTATGGGGTAGGTAGAGTTTTGTTAGAGGAGGTGTGCCACCGGTGGTGAGCTTTGAGGTTTCATAAACCTCCATCATTGTGTGGTAATATGAGCTCTGTGCTCCTGCTCTAGTGCCTGCCTGCTCCCTGTCATGCTGGTCATGGACTCTCACCCTCTGAAACTGTAAGCTCCCGTTAAACTCTTCTATAAGTTGCCTTGATTATGGTGTTTGTCATAGCAATGGGAAACCATAAAGACAGTGACATACTATGTGTGGTTTGGAATTATGATTGTATTTAGTGTTACTTGCTTAGCATAGGAAGTATTAACCTGGATTTAAAAGGAAGGAGTTACTGGGTAGTGTAGCCTCTTGGTGAGTACAGGAAGGTTTGAAGGTATGTAGCCACACTGACGGTGAACTCTGGTTGAATTTCCACATGTCTTTTCTGATGCACATTAAGAGCCTGCAGGAGAGATATGGACATATTTCTGCCATTTGCCAAGGAGCCAGGTTTTCATATGGCTGGAGGGCATTTATCTAGAGGCTCACCCTAGTCTTGGTATCTCTAGCATAGAAGCTAGTGAGTTATGGTAACTCTTCTCAGGAGTCATGAATGTTCTCTTTTGGATGGATTTTTTAAGTGTAGAATATATAATGTCATTATAACCCACTATGTTCATAGCAGCATTATTTATAATACTCAGAAGCTAGAAACAACATAAATGTCCCTCAATGGAAGAATGAATACAGAAAATGTGGTACATTTACACAATGGAATACTACTCAGCTATTAAAAATGAGGACTTCACAAATTTTGCAGGTACATGGATGGAAATAGAAAATATAATCCTGAGTGAGGTAACTCAGACCCAAAAGGACATACATGGTATGTACTCACTGATAAGTGGATATAGCCCAAAAGCTCAGAATACCCACGATACAACTCATAGACCATCTGACGCTCGGCAAGAAGAAAGGTGAAAATGTGGATGCTCCAATCCCACTTAGAAGTGGGAACAAAATAATCACAGGAGGCAGAGTGATGGAGTGAGAGAGGAGATGGGGAGGAAAAAAGGGAGGCAGAATCAAGTATGGGAGGAGACAGGAGAGAAGTCCAGAGGGCCAGGAGAATGAATAGAAATGTGTAGCAGTGGGGGTGGGGTGGGAAATGGGGAAACCACTAGAAAGTCCCAGACACCAGGGATTCGAGAGGCTCCCAGGACCCAATGGGAAATGTCCAACACCGGGGGCATAGAACCCGAAGAGATCACCTCTAGTAGATAGACATAGCTCCTAGTTGAGGGATGGAGCCACCCACCCATCTCAAAATTTTAACCCAGAATTGTTCCTGTCTAAAGGAAATTCAGGGACAAAAAATGGAGTAGAGACCAAAGGAAAGGCCATCCAGAGACCTCCCTACCTTGGGATACATCCCATTCACAGACACCAAACCCTGACACTATTACTGATGCCAAGATGTGCTTGCAGACAGAAGCCTGGTATGGCTGTCCTCTGGGAGGCTCTGCCAGGATCTGACTAAGACAGATGCAGATACTCACTGCCAACCACTGGGCTGAGCCTAGGGACCCAGTGGAAGACTTATGGGAAGGCCTGAAGGAGCTGAAGGGGATTGCAACCCTATAGAAAGAACAACAGTATCAACTAATCAGACCCCTCAAAGCTCCCAGGGACTAAGCCACTAAGAGTATACATGAGGTCAGTGGCTCCCATTACATATGTAGTAGAGGACTGCTTCATCTGGCCTCAGTGAGAGGGGAGGTACTTGGTTCTGTGGCGGCTTGATGTCCCAGAGAAGGGGGATGCTAGAGGGATGAGGTAGGAGTAGGTGGGTGGGTGAGGGAACACCCTCTTAGAGGCAAATCGGAGTGGGAGGGGGGCCGGTGGGTGTGGAGGGGAGACCAGGAAGAACAACATTTGAAATGTAAATGAATAAAACAATTAATAAAAAAAGAAAATCTTGACTTCGTTATCATGCCTCAGTGGCAAGGTCAACTGTATTTCTTCAGCTGTCAAATGAGAAGCTGACAATCACATTAGTAATAATGGCTAACGTCTATTGCTCATTGTGATGGCTATTCTTGGTTGTCAACTTACCCATATCTGCAATTACCTAAAGCTGCAAAATGGAAGGGCACACCTGTGAGAGATTTTTGATTAATCTGAAGGGGGAAGATTCACTTCTAATCTGGATATGTGATGTGAGAAGACACACATTTAATCCAGATCTTTGAGGCAGAAAGACACACCTTTCATTTAGATAATTTGAGCTGGGAAAACTCACCGCTTATCTGGGCCACACCTTCTGCTGGAAGCCTATAGAAAGGCATGGAGGAAGGAAGCTTTTGCTCTCTGCCTGCTTGCTCTTGCTGTGCTAGCAAGTCCGTTCCTTCACTGGCATCAGAGCTTACCCCTTTAGCATTCTGGTGTTTACTGCAGACCAGCTGAGACATCCAGCCTTGTGAACTGAGCAACTACTGGATTCTTGGACTTTGCATTCCTAGGCAGTCATTGTTGGATTAGCTCGACCACAGCCTGGAAGACATTCCAATAAATCATATATATATGATATATAGATAATATATCATGTATATATGTATATATACATTTACAATAAATCTATCTATTGATATATATACTCACACACATATCTATATATATACACACACATGTGTATGTATATATGTATATATATATATATATATATATATATATATATATATACATATACATGGATTTATTCTTTTAGTTCTGTTACTCTAAAGAACCCTAAAGCACTCATAAAATGCTAAGCAGTGGGGTAAAGAAGCTCATGGGTATTATCTCAGTGTTTTCGTAACAAGTATATTGTTGGCATTTATTATTATTTTTAACTATATAGATAGTAAAATTTAGATAGCTAAGTAACTTATCTGAAGTTATGTGACTTTGACCTTACATCTCTCAGGTTACTCAATGTCTATGTTAGCCAGTCTCAAAAAGTCTTCCAATGATCCTGATCTCCTAGCAGCTCGTTTGAGCTGGATGCCTGGTTCCAGATTTAATTTGTATGACAAAAACCATACATAGTCTCTCCTCCCCTAGTTTCCCCTTCCTTCTTTCTCCCTCTGCCCCCTAATTTTTTTGGAGGTGACTAGTTGTCATTCTGTGCTTCCATGAACCCTATAAAGAAGTCTATACAGCAAGGGTCAAGGGTTTGACCACTGTTATACAAGCAAATTCTTTGCCTCTAGTATAGCCTCTGTTAGGAATGGCCGCTTTGATCTCGTCAGAAAGCGCCACACTTTGGGTCCAAACAGTTCCATGTAAAGAGGTTTAATTAAGAGAAGGAGAGGGGGCAGTAGCGCGGAAAGAGAGAGAGGGGAGGGAGAGAGAGAGAAAAGGAATGCTCCTCCTATTTATATCATCACTGACGTGTACAGCTGCGTAAAGGTGATTCCAATGGATTCTGGGAATATGGTGGCTGTTGCTCGGCAACAGGTCTCTGAGACACGCCCATGAGTCACTACAGCCTTTGGATGCTAACAGCCTCCAGTAGCTATCAGTGTCCAGGCCCATTTGGCTTCTTCCTGTGTTGCTTTTACACTTCTTTCTCTGTGCCTTTCTGGCTCAGTGATAGGATTATTTGATTTCAGAGAAGAAAAGCTTAATTCATTCTGTTCCAGAAGGGAGGCAAATTTCTAGGCTAGCATAAGTGAAAAGCCAGAGAGCTTCAGATACTATCTGCCTGGAAGTCTATGATGTCATTACATGTAAGCATATCCTGCTTGCTTCTGACTTCCCTCTATGTGTTGGCTTTATCTTGGTTGCTTTTTGCAAGTGGTGAAGATGACTAGTGCCATTTAAGTTCCCAACAAACTAGGAATCAGAGAATACACATCCATTTTCCTGGATTCCAAGTACAATCATGCTGTTCTAGAATGGGCTAGAAGAGGTTAGTGATTGTCCTATGACATCCCCCCTCCTCCTCTTCTCTCCTTTTGTGTACATGTACAGTATACACTGGACACGTGTGCACATGCTTATGTGAATCAGGTCACATAATACTTTAATGACCTTTGGGTTGTCAGCTTCCTAAGCCAGGCGACTCCTTAAATGAAAATTGAATCCTGCCGAGAAAGAAGAAAGTACAGAAAACCACTGTCAACTTTCCACTAATTTCTTTTCTCCATCACTCTTATTCTGTTTTCAAAACCCATGATCAAATTTTTCTGCTGAAGGACTGCTATTGACTTTCGCTAATATAAACAGAACATAAACGAGGAGTTTGCTACAACATTTTAGAGAGTATTGGTACTCAGGTGATGACTGGCATCTGTGAGGGCTTTTGGGAGAATGAGGGAAGATTGAGGTTCATTCCTGTCTTTGATTGTTGGATGTTGTGAGTAGGAGTTGAGTCTCCCTCACAAAAGATATGCCCAGTGCATGTCTGTCACTGAATGTGTTTAATCACTACAGCACGAAGAATTAAACCTTCTTCACAGTGAATCCTGAATGTGCCATTAACCAAGAAGAATGGAGCAAAAAAAAAAAAATAGATTTAAAAATGTGGAAATGCCTGATTATAGAGAATAAATTATCCCAACAGCACAAAAGTATATACTTAGGGGACACTTAAAGAGAAAAGCTGACAACAGAAAACTTTCCTAGAGTAGATAGCCCACTCCACAACTTTCCTTGTATTGAACTCCATTGTTTGCTTTCCCCTCTTGAATTCAAGGATGGAATAGTATGTTTTGGCTTGTAAGCAGCCCCTTAAAGCTGACAAGACTAAGGAGCTGGTGAAACCTATAAGAGGTGGGAGCTTTTAGAAGGAAGTGAGGCCCTTTCTCCTTTCTTTGGGTTTCCACAGGATTAGCAGTTTTGTTCCATGCACCACACTGCTCTGCCTTTCCATAGGCCTCAAAACAATTAATCTAGCTGGCTATAGCCTGAAACCTCTTAAGCCATGGGCTAGAATAAAATTTTCTGCCTTTAAGTTGATTTTTTGTCACAGCAACCAGAAATTAATTGAGATCTTCAGCGCCCCGAGAATTTGCTTTGAACATGTGTTCTTGGGCAAGGATTGGGAGTGGTGGTGGAAGCATCTGCTTGCCTGGTTGTTCATCGGCATCCTGAAGAGCTCCGTCTATCTTACCAGCATCCCGAAGAGCTCTGTCTATTTCACCAATGGAAGTACATTGCTACAAAGAGCCATTGCTTACCATCAATCCTTCCTTTGAACAGAAAACAAGTGTTGGGAGATTTCAAAAGGCATTGCTGTTAAACTTTTTGAATACAGTTAAAAGACAAATCTGTGTTTGAGGGAGGCGCACATTTGCATTCAAAAACACAAAAGTCGGTGGAAAAAGCCCTAAGAGCACCATATCATGAAGAAAACAAAAGCAACTGCACAGAATGGCCATGAGCAGGCAAGGAGGAAACTACTGCCAATAGCTAGTGTTTATATTTGCATAAGAGCTCTTGCTAGGTGCATTGTTTCAACTGAGTATTTTATAATATGTCACCTTGGGCTGTATCACACATCAGTCAGAGCTAAGAGCATTCGCTCAGTGTCTCTTTTCTATTATTGCATGAACAATGTGCTTCAAACACTTGTCTAAACAAAGTTTATAGCTGCTTCAGGCTGGAGCAACGACTGCTGGGAAAGTGGGGCTAAGGAGAAGGACTTTGCTGGATTCAACACTTGCTTGGTGCTCACCGACTTTGAATGGAGTTGAGTGTATTTGGCCAAGTTATTACTGGATGAGCCTGGGTGCCACACATCTTTGCTGACTCACTAGGACCATGTGGTGAAAGTGATAGCTTCATTTGCATGGAGCTGACAGCCATGTGTGTATACACAGCCTTCAGTGCTGGCAGTTTTTACAAGCATAGAAACTGCTTATGGGGCACCAGGTTTATCAAATGTTTCCACAGTAGACTTTTTACTTGTAGTGAGTCTGCCAGGAGTACAGCAAGACACTTAGATAGCCAATGCCTCTGCTCTGAGCTTAGGCAGACAAAACAGTGAGGACCTTTGGATCTTCATCACTTGGAGAGGGCTCACTGTCTCCTTGACAGTAGCTGGGGATTGGCGGTGGCCATGGTCTTGGAAAATAGGGATGGTTATATTAGTGGACGGCTTAGCATTCTTGGGGTAGGGAGCAGGATTAAATTGAGAGAGTTGATGCACAGATGTTATTAGTATAGGAAGATCAAGAAACTTTTTACAGGATAGGCTTCAGTCTGTTTATCATTTCTTTTTGAGCTAGGGTCTCATGTAGTCCAGGCTGGCCTCAAACTGGCTATATATAACTGAGGGTGATCTTAAACATCTAAAGCTCCCTCCTATCTCCTGAATCCTGTGATTAAAATAGAACACGATCATGTTCATTGTATGCAATGCTGGGAGTTGATCTTAGGATTTTAACAATGCTAAACAAGTGCTCTGCCAACTAAGTTGCATCTTCAGTCCTACCAGCAGATTCCAAAGGCTTTTGTTCGTGTTAGCCTGGCCTTGATCTTGGTGCAGATTTTCTACGTTGAGGCAGGAGATTGCATTCCACTGAATACTCCCAGATAACCTAGTTCTACAGAAAAACAATCCCTTGATTTCCACGGGAGACGTGACACTGTTGACGTGAGTGTCAGGGTTCTAGGGAGGAGGATCCAATCAACTCCACCCTGATTGCATAGTGCCCTAAAACTGGGGTTTCTGCATTTCCTTCATCTCTATAATTACTAGGTCCTCACCAACCTTTCTGAGTATGAGATTCTGGGTATGAATTTTAAGATTAAATCTCTGATGTCTCCATAGGGGATTCTGAAGTTTAATCAAGAGAATCAAGATACTCAAGAGTCCTTCCTGAGATGAAGTGTGGAGACTAGGAGTGCAGTTGCACAAGGCTAACCCTTATTTGCTGCCTCTAAGACACATTAGCCTGGATATGTTGCCTAACTTGTCATAGCTCAGTGCTGATGTGCATTACATGGGGCAGTGGTTTTCCTTGTCCCCTGTGCTGTGAGTGAAGCTTAATGATGGGGGACGATGTATTTTATAAAGCCAAGATACATTTTATAGAACACAGTATGGTGTGGTGGGAAGGGGTACTTCAGTAGGCCCATGTTAAGACATTCCTCCCCACCCCACACACACAAGGTACCAGCCATATGACAGGCTTAGTGTAGAATAGAGTTTATTTGGGGACATGGGAAGGGGGGTTAAGAGGGGAGTAGAGGCAGAGAAAGAGGGGACAGAGAAGGACATGGCGGTGGGGGGGGAGGCTGGCCAGTAACAGGTGAGGAGAGAGGGGGAAAGGGGAGGGAGGGAGAAAAGAGAAGGAGAAGAGAATCAGAGAGTGGGAGATGTCAAACAGTCCCTTTATAGTAAGCCAGGCCTACAAGGCTGTTGCTAGGTAACTGTTGGGCAGAGTGTAGAAGGAATGCCAATGGGGAGCTCTGCATAATATCTGGAACATAGCTAATACCTATACAGGTTAGCTATATTATTTGATGGTGAAGCTGTGGTACTTAGGAGCTAGATATGTCTACTTTTTCCCCATCCATCAAATTCCAGAATTTTGATGGTAATGACAGTATCTAAGAGTTATTGAATGTTTAGCTCAAATCAGAAACCACCACGTTCTTTCATTTATTATCTCCTTACAAATATCCTTTAAAGAAGAAATTATTATCGTCTTGTAAGACTCTGTTGAGCCTTAGCTTACTGGAGACCCCCTGAGTCAACCATGTGGAGCCTGGATTGATGCAAAAAGCAAGAGGAATTTATTGTTCCAGTGCACTGTGATTGTCCCAGTCCCAAAGGACAGGCGACGACTCCTCAAATCTCGTTCAGTGAGCTTTTATACAGTTTTCAGGGCAGCAGCCATTAGGCACAATGTGATTGGTAGAACAGTGTGACTTTTTAAACTGATTGGTCTCTAGGGAATGAGGTGGCAAGGACTTCCCTTGTCTGAAGGTGGGCAATGGTCCATCCTTTGGAATGTGTCCCCACCCACAGGTTGGTTCCTACCCTGTAGTCTGAGGAATGTTAATTAGCCTCTCCCTTCCAGAGGGACAAGTGTTCCATGACCTTCCCAAAGTTCCTGAGCTAACCTCTTCAGTCTCTCACTAAAGAGACTGAACAAAAAAATGTTCAAAGGGGTTGGGGGATAACTCAGCAGGTAGAGCACTTCTCCATAGCATGGGCACTGTTGTTAGGATCCCCAGCATCCATATAAAAGCTGGGTAGCGCTAAGGTCTGCTCATGATCCTGGAGTTCTGGAGGCAGAAAAGGAGTTCCTAGGCAAGCTGGTTAGCAAGGTTAGTTAAGTTGACAAGGTCAGAGTTCAATGACAGATTTTGTACTAATAAATAGGGTGGACAGCATGGAGGAAAACACTAATCATCAACCTGTGGCTTCCACAAGTGAACACATGCACACATGTGCACACACATCATGCATCTGCACCCATATATGCTACCATACATGCAAATATGTTACATATAATATACACATGTAAACACACACACACACACACACACACAAACACACACACGTAAACACAAAAAGGTAAAGCAGTGAGACCTGGAGTCTGGTCCCTTCCAGCTGGCAAGTGGCTGAACTGGGGCTGGTTATTTCAGTCTGACCTCTAAACTTCCAGGCCTGATAATTACTGCGATTGATCCCTGCTCTGTATCTTCCCTCTAGATGAAGAACTTCAAGAGGTTTCCAAACCACAAATTCTCTCAATACTTTCCAGTCTTCTGTGGATCTGTGCCAGCCAAATTCTTGTTAATATTTGTTTTGCATGATGTGGAATGCTCTCCCCAAAGTCACATACTTTTTTTTTTTTTTTTTTTTTTTTTGCATTTTAATCATTTTTCTAAGATAGGAAACGAATTTTATTTGCTTTACTTTATTTTATTTATTAATTTTTAAAATTTATTTATTTATTTAATTTGATGGTGAAGCCCCCTCCTGGTCTCCACTCACAGAGTGTCTTCCCCCAACTCTCCTCCCTTTTACCTCTGAGAGTATAGGGCTCCTCTGGGTATCCACCCCCCACACACAAACACCAGTGCATCAAGTCTCTGTAGGAGTAGAAGCATCCTCTTCCACTGAGGCCAGACAAGGCGACCCTCTGCTGCATATGTGCAGCAGGTGTGTGTGTGTGGGAGGGTTAGGCCTCCATCCAGCCCATGCATGCTTACCATGGTTGGTGGCTCAGTCCCAGAGAGATCCCAAAGTTACAGGTTAGGGTGTGTGTCTGTGTCTGTGTCTGTGTCTGTGTCTGTCTGTCTGTCTGTCTGTCTGTCTGCTGAGAACCACTGTCCTTCATCATGATCTGTCTTTTTCATCCAACTTTGAACACATGGATTCTTCTTGTTCCTTCTGTACAAACAATGAAGGTGCTTCATGCTTCTCTCTGCCAGCCTCTGCCCAGTGCTGGTGGCTAATGACATGCACAGATGCTCCTGAAGTCCTTTGATGGGAACAAGCTGACCTGATTTGAGTTCACTAAGGATTTTTCTATCTGTAGTGTCTTTGTTTGGAGTTTGGCTATGTTCCGTGTTCTAGAGGATTGGACAGTTTCTCATTCTTAACTATATCCTTTGGTCTGGGAGCCTTGGAGAGGAGGAGAGGAGGATACTCAAGGGGGCAGGACATGGAGCCATCTTACCTAGCTGGCCTATCCCTGTTTCCTTGCTTTCTCCTGGAAACTGCTACTAAAGTTCTCTGAGACAGGCATCGTTTTTCACCACCGGTATTTTATGATCGTATGTTGTCTCAGGTTGGCTGAGACTTTTGCTGTATAGCACTGTGCTTGTGTGTGTGTGTTTGTCTAACTAACATCTTTCTCCAGTGCCAGATCTGTGTCTGCCTTTTACACTTTGTTATTGCAACTCCTATCAAATAGCTAGTCACTTAGTCAGCATGCTGTACATATTTGCTGAATGGCTTTTTATCATCTTAGTATTTGCAGAGAATGAGCAAAGACAGAAGCACAATGCAAGCTGCCTTTATCATGGAGAAGTGATTACTGACATATATAGCTAAAACTTCAGGCATAAGTTCACAGTGATGGAAACAGGGATGGCTGAATTTGCATGATACAGAAGCAATGATTAAGATATGCTTTCCACCTCTCTGTTAAGTTTTTCCCAATTGTTATCATTCTAAGGCAGCCCATTACCTTGTGGTAAACTGGTGGTCACTAGTACAGGACAACATCCTCATAGCGGTGTTACTGGAGTGTCTTTTTCTCAGCCTCCATCAGAGGACTTTAATAACATGTCCAAGTTTAGACAGAATTCCTATTCCCAGGCCACCTGTTATTGCTAAGAGGGGTTATTCAAATTCCTGAAGTTCGGGTCAGGATCTGGGGAAGGTGCAGGTAAGCCACATGATCTGAGAATGCAGGAGATGGATTTCCCCTCTGCCAGCCTCAGATGGCGGTTCTGGAAGGAAAACTGGGATACCAGTTTTGGTGACCTAGAATACCTCTTGGTCTGATAAGCATTTCTGAAGCTAAGAACTAGACATTCTTAATAAGGACAGCTAATAGTTTGGTACAATGCAGGGCTCCCTAGTTTACTGGGTGAGAGCCATAGTAACAAACTGAAGGCTTTTTTTTTATTCCTAAATACATCCCCATGGACTTTGCAAGCCTTGGCTTCTTATAGTGAAGGGAAGTTTCCCATACTTGTAGGGAGTGAGACAGAATACTAGAAGCCTATACCCAATGGAAAAGGAGCAGTTCTCCAGGGGGAAAATGCTAATATTTAACCTCAGAAAATGAAGGATTATGAAGCCAATGGAAGTTGAGGGCTTGTGATCTCAGGTTACATCCACGAGAATTTAAAAAGAACTTTTGAAACATTTCTTATGGCAGGCAGGTATGAGCATGTCATAGTAGGAATGTGGAGGCCAGAGGACAACTTGCAAGAGTAAGTTCTCTCCTTCTGCCATCTAGGGCCCAGGGATTGAACTCAGGTTGTCAGGTTTGATGGCAAGCCCCTTTACTCACTAAGCTATCTCACAGGCCCTACCCATGAGAATTTCATTGGAATGTCAAAACCTAAAGGTAGAGAACTGGGCTACCTGCTATCCTGGAGACACATAAGCTAAGAGGAGGATCTGGGACATGGGCTGAGTCAATCAGATACACTTTCCCTGGACTTTAAATCTTGAATAGTGACCACACATTTCTTAAATGTTTTAAAAGATTCACATGGCAGTTGGTGGCAATGGCACCAAGTGAGGTATTTCCTGCCCTGATCTGACTAAGGGAAACATTGCTATGCTTTCAGCCTGAGAGACTGCCGTTCCCAGCCCCCACCTTCTACCTACTCATAGGCATTGAGACCAGCAGATCATTACAGAATGCCCTTTTTCCTAAAGGTGATCTAGTTCATTTCTCTTAACTCCAGCCAGGAATCCTAACTGTGTAACTAGATTTTCTAAATAAATAATTCTAAGTTACTATCCCCCTTTGAGAAAATGTTCCACATTAAGATAAAGCCATGGGCTGGGAGCTAGGAGAACTGAATTTATTCTTGCTATGAAGAAACACCATGACCAAGACAACTCTTATAAAAGAAAGCATTTAATTGGGGGCTTGCTTACAGCTTCAGAGGCTTAGTATATTGTCACTGTGGTCAGAAACATGGCACCAGGCATGGCAGACATGGTTCTGGAGAAGTAATTGTCCAGATCCAAAGGCAGAGACAGAGACACCGGGCTTGGCTTGGGCTTTGCTGAAAGCTCAAAGCTGGGGTGGGGTGGAAGGTGGGGATGGGGTCCCAGTAACACACTTCTTCCAACAAGGCCACACTTCCTAATCTAAGTTCAAATCAAATTCTAATTCAAATAGTGGTGACTAAGCATTCAAGCATACGCACCTATGGGAGGGTGGGGATTTTTTATTTCAACCTCCATAATTCCTGATACCATAGTCATTTACCTAGATTTCCAGTTTGCTATTAATGTCTGTCTTAGCTTCTTTACCTATAAAATGAGGTTGGGAGAAATTTCTGCTATTAGAGATATTATAATAGTCAGTAGGTGAGCATGGTAGAGACTAAGAAATATAAATACCTTACCAGGTACACACGGGAGACATAAATTGTATGGCTTGTCCATTAGCAGATGAATCTAACTGAATTCTACAATGTGGTTGCTATTCTCTGTCTCTATCTACTGCATATTAGGATTCAAGAATTCATTATAGAGAATCCATGAAATGTTTACTATGTGCCAGGTACTGTTTTTAACGTTTATACATTTCTTTTATAAGAAATTTATTTTTTTGCTGCTCAGCTGTCATTTCCTTCTACCTCTATAGACACAGCTCTGATCTTCGTGCCTGCACAGGAAGAGGAAGGTAAGCTGCAGGGGTCTTGCTTCTCTGTAGAGTCACTTTTCTCTCCTGAGCAATACCCATGAGAGAGCCTTTCCCCATGCAATGCCCCTTCTTCCCAGGAAAGATGTTCATCTAAGGAAGTGATCTTCTTGGGCAAGCTTTGCTGAAGACCCTCTTGAAGGTGTACATGCCAAGGAAAGGAAGGAGACCATGGTCGGTCATGTTGATTCTTTCATGTGAGTAAGGATGGGTCAACAGAACCAGAAAGGGAGGAGATGACTTAAAACACCACCAAAATAGGAAACCGTGGACTTCATAAAACATCAACCAAAAAATCAAAATAAAGACCACTTTTATGTAACTAATGATTGTATGCACAAAAATGTCCTAAAATGAAATGTCCGGATGCAAGTTGTCCTCTGCACCATGTGACCAACTGTCTTGCATTTCAGCAGAGTGGCTTATGTTTATATTACTTTTCCAGAATATACTGAGAACCATTTATTCCTGCAAGTGTCAAGAGTCAGTTTTGCTGGAACTTGTCTGCTTTAAAATAGTTATAA
>JADRCD010233148.1:0-28764 GCA_019843815.1 Montemys delectorum | reverse complement strand
ACACATGATTTCATTGTCCTGTGTGATTTTCTGTGATCTTTTTACATTTGAAACATGGTTTTCAAGTTTTAATGTGAGTGACTTTTTTGCTTTCATGTACGTAGAAGTTAGAAGTAGGCATTGGAAACCCTGGAACTGGATAAGGGATAGTTGTGAGCCACCATGAGGGTGCTGGGAACTGAAACCAGATGCTCTGCAAAGCAGCAGGGTTTGTAACTGCTGAGCCATCAGTCTTCTTACATTGTACATTCCTCAGTGAGCTAATAAGTAAGCAAGGCATAGATAGTGGCTGTTAGGTTGACATAGTAAAAATTCGCGTGTGCTGGATCCATTGCCCTGTTTCGGTCATGATCACATAGTCGGCATGGATTTTGTTTCATTTATTAAAAATAGCAGGTGTACTGTCAAAAGAAGATCATCCATGTTTTCTCATGCCTAGATAAAATACCTAGGCACTTTAATTTAAAAATAGTAACTTATTTTTCAGGTGAAGAATACGTAAAGAGCTTGACTGCTAACCCTGAACTTATAGACCGTCTTGCTTGCTTGTCTGATGAAATGGTATGTTTTAGTATGTTCTGTTTTGAAGAGATGAAAATATAAAAATAGCCATCATGGGTAGGCCAGTCATGCATATACCATGAAGCCTAAAAGAGGGGGAAGGGAGTCAT
Organism: Montemys delectorum; assembly: GCA_019843815.1. NCBI lineage: Eukaryota > Metazoa > Chordata > Mammalia > Rodentia > Muridae > Montemys > Montemys delectorum. Next base: position 28,093 of record JADRCD010233148.1, on the reverse strand, counting down.
AAGGAAACACATAATATTACAGGAGGGCCCTATAATGGAAAGCTAAAATTTATTCTATTGGCCAGTAAGTTTTCAGTCTTTGGTGATGACGTAAGTAAAGATCTACTATGAAATGAGACAATAGGATTGAGCTCTCTACATTAAACATCTGGCTAACAGAAATAAAGGGTGTATAAGAGTGAGTTGGAACGCGGAGTGCTGTGATCAAAAAGGTAATTTATTCATAAGACTGTTCTGATGGCAGTAGAAGACATCATACTGTATCAGTGCAAAGATTGGAGGCTGAGGAATAAGTACGGAGTTACTATTAACAGACAGTTTAAGAAAGACACAGGAGAAATTAAACTTTTTTTAGTTTATGTACTAAATATCTACACACATATTTAGTAATAACTATGCCATTATTAGGGAGGTCAATGAAATATAATCTGAAGCATTCATAAAATTCTTGTCTTGTTTGGCACGTTGCTATGGTAAATGATATAAATGATGACTATTGATCATAAGAACTACAAACGAAAACTATGCAGTGATATTAATCAGACCCAGTCTCAGTGAACTTCTGTACAGTTAGAGTAGCTATTCTGAAGCTGTGGTACCTTTTTTTTTGTTTTTTGAGACAGGGTTTAACTTTGTAGCCATGGCTGTCCTGGAAGTTGCTCTGTAGATTAGGCTGGCCTCAAAATCAAAGGGATTCTACTGCCTCTGCCTTCTGAGTACTGATTGTAAAGCCATGTGCCAGCACCGTCCTTATCAAATATATTTTTAAGCACTTATCTACCACTATAAAAAAATAAAAAAGCATGACTCAAGTGACTGGAGTATTTCTTTCCTGATTACAATGATATCTGTTGTTACAGAGGTAGCTATCTATCTAATAAGACATAATACATGTATCCTTAAATAGTTTTTCTCCCATCTTGTTTGTCTTTAACTAACTGCTTTACAAAACTAAAAGAATGCTGGAAGACACAAGCTGAACTGGCCTTTTGGGATATATATTTTGGAGTATTCTAATAATTAGTTACTAGTTGCATGTAGCTGATTAAATGTTATTTAAATATAAAATTCATTATACACATTTCAACAATTCAAGAGAATTTATGCTTAGTGCTATGGTGTTGACATCGGTAAAAAGATACCTTCTTTATAGCAAGTTATTTTAGGTAGAAGTGGTCTGGAAAAGTGTTCTGCTCTGTTCGTTTTATTTCAGTTGCATATTTTATAATGTGGATTTTTAAATTGTATGATACTTGTAGAAACAATGTCTTAAATAAACAGACTTTCAATTTGCGTATTTCCTAGAATGAAATAGAAAGTGGGAAGATAATATTTTCAGAGCATCTTCCCTTAAGCAAGCTCCAACAAGGCATAAAGTCTGGTTCCTACCTTCAAGGAACATTCAGAGCCAGCAGGGAAAATTATTTAGAAGCTACAGTGTGGATTCATGGAGACAAAGAAGATGAAAAAGAGGTAAGTATGAAAATAAATGCCTTTTAAAATTTTTTAAAAATTTTATTATTGTGTATAACTGGGCTTTTCCACCCAGTCTCTTTGTTCCCAGAAATAGCAACTCAGAGAGTAGTTATTTATTAATTAATTCCTAGGCCATAACCTTTTTCTTGCTCCCTGACTACCTCATAACTTATTTATCCTGTTTAGATTACTCTATGTCTTCCACGTGGGTTCATTACCTCTCCTGAGGTTCATGTGACTGTCTCCAGAGTTGGGTTGAATCTCCCATGTGCCTCACTCTATCCCAAAATCCTCTTTCTCTGTACTGGAACTTCCGCCTCCCTATTTCCTGTCTAAGCTAATAGACAACGTTATTGACAGGTAATACATCTGTTTGTTGCACAAGAGATTCTCCACATTTTCCTCTTTTAGTCCAGTGAAAGGCCTTTTCTTTTATAGTAATAATCCACATGCAATAATAAACTATACACAATAATAACAATTATGAAAACTGTCAGGTAAGATTGTATTCACAATGTTTAGTCCATTTGTATTTGGCAACTTTGAAGAGAGTACTCTACATCTGCCCTATCTTGGTGAGCTAGAGTTCCGTACTTAAATCATTTTATATCCAAACTTGTATTTGTAAACTTAATAATATCTCTTTAGATCTAAAAAAAAATCCTAAACAATTGAAGCTTAATTTTGAGACTAGCTAGTCTTCACCCCCATCAGAGCCCTGTGAAGGAATAAATATCACCCGAGTGCAGGAAATGCAGGCAAGCAGCTTCTAAAACTATAGAAATAATAGAGAAAGCTGGCTGCCTGGCTAGTTTCCCAAAATTTCTCTGTAAGGTTGGAGCATTGATCTTCAGCCTTCTGGCCCAGAATATCTCTCTGATGGACTTTTTGTGAAGTGGAAATATAAAGGACGGCATACCCTGTCTTGGCAAAGCTCAGTAGTCACTCCTCTGTTCTCGTTTGGACAGTATTCTATCAGGAGCTGAAGCATGGGCAGTTTGTATTTATAGTATATCTGAATTGCCTATCTCTAGCTGTTTACTATCTGTTCAATTTTGAAAACATCTTATTGCAATTAACTAGAATAGTATCTAACATGACCATGAGTTTGATTGTCTAACTACTAACTTGCATTCTTTAGTAGTTTGTAATAGTAGATTTCAAAAGGACTAGAACTTAACATGTAGTTTTAAGAATGACATAGGTACAATACCTTAAACAAGAATTGGAGCATATACATAGTATGTTGTAACAAAATGTAGTCTTAATTTTGTATTAATGTACAAAGATCTTTACCTGATGTAAACATATTTGCCTTGTTGATGATGATCTTTGGTCTAAGAGTAGATTCAATAATCTACCCTTTTATCCTGTTATTCCTATATTTCCCCCCCCCCCCCCCTTTTTCTTCTCATCCCCTTTGGGATGACCTACCATCCCACCTTTTAGGAATGGGATGTGCTCTCTTACAAATACTTCCTGCTGATTTGGGGCATTGCTTTCCTTTTGGAGGCCCCTCCAAAAAAATTGGGATATTGTTCAGTTTTAAGAAAGCTAACTGTAGCATTTGCTGTCCAGTCTCTGCTGAGAAAGTTCAGGACTTAGCTGACATCCTGACTAGAGCAGTCTTAGTGGTACTGGACCAGTTGGGTCAGGAGCTTTCTTTAACCTGTCCTGGATGCAGAATTTTGAGGGAACAGCATTGAGGCAGTTTGTGATGCTGGAGTAAATATTGCTCAGCATCTCCACATCCTTGAAGGCGAATCTTGTCAGGGCTGCATTGGCTTTGTTGATGTGAACATGAACATACACAAGTGATACACATCTCTGCAGTAACATAGGATCTATCCATAACATTCCCTATGTCGTAATGTCTAAAAAATTGTTGTATCCTATGGAAATATATGCTGAGCATCGTCAGCTATAATCTGCAAAGGCATCTCCAAGGTAGCCAATATCTCTAATAGATGTGCAATCTTAGAATCACCCTTTTCAGAACTTAAGACAGTCTACTGGGATTCTGAACAAGCATCATCTGTACGATGTGTTCACATGTGTATATATATTTAATTCTCCAAGCTATAAAGTGGAACATCAGCTGTTGAATGGCGTTGCTCTACAGTAGCATCAGTAAGCAGAATCTGGATATTTAATTCAGGGTGTTGCATCTCTGTGAGTTGCCATTTTAGTTCCTCAAACGTTTGTGAATTTTCCTCATCTGGAACTACTTTTCTGCTATCATTGTAGGTTCCAGATCCTCTTACTCTCTGTCCTATGGCTTGTAACCTAGGATTCCTTCTTTCAGTCCTCTCCTTATCAAAGTCTGTTTTAATCTGATCTTTCTAAAAAAGGATATATAAAATTGTAATTGTTAACTGAACATAAAATTATTCGAATGCTGATAAGTGAAACAAAATGTGATCTCCAGATATATTGTGTCATTGTGTTTTCCTTTTTTTTTTTGGATGTTGAAATACATACTTATTTCAATAAATAAAACCATGAATGACCTTTATTGTAACAATTTAAGAGAAAACTTCTCCTAACTTTGTGTCTTGGTGAGGAGATAATAAAACAGAAATTTAAAGATTAATTAGCATCATTCATCCAGAATATACACAGGCATACATGCACACACATACACACGTACACACACACACACATACCTACAATGCACACAGGCACACACACATATACATGCACATACACATGCATACATACAACCTTTACCCTACATGCACACACAGAGATATACAGACACAGACACACTCACACACACACAGAATGCACACAGGCACACACACTCACAAACAAATGCACACAAACACATACACCCCCATGCACATCCCACCTCACACATGCGCACAGGCATTCATGCTCACAAACATGCACACAAATATACCCCCATGAATACCCACCTACCCACACCCATGAACACACACATGTACACTCATGACATACATGCACACATTTACTCATGAACACATACATGCACACATCCAGACACAAAGACACGAACACATTCATATACACTCACATGCACACAGCCATATACACATACACACTGACAAATAGAATCACTCTCATACACACTCAAAAACTCACAGACACACACATAACACACACACATGAAAATTACTTAAGTCCAAAGAATCAAACTAGAGTAGCACTAAATGCTAATGTAAAGGTTTTGCAGTTAAATTCATACATTCTTTTGTAATGTCATTTCCTCACATTACAGGAAGAGAATGATTACAGAGCGTAAGTTAATTTATACCTTATATGGCTCGCCGATAAAACAACTATAAGTGCAGTCTTACTCATTCCTTGATTTATGAGTTGTGAGTAATAATTAATAGAATTGATAATTAAATTCATTAAAATGCTCAAAAAATTTAAATATAAATCCTTGAACTCATATATTTTATCTATTCTTTTTACTCAGTAGGTCACCAAATTCTCATTGATTCTCTATTATGTAGCATACTTATTCTGTGGCCTGTAAATGCCTCTGACCCTTTTTTGTCATTTATTTCTTGATTGATTGATTGATTGATTGATTTACACTGCAGATTTTATCCCCCCTCATACACCCTCTGACTATTCCACATCCCATACCTCCTCCCAGCTCCCAGTCTCCATGAGGATGCCCCCACGCCCATCCAACCAGACCTCTAACCTTCCTGGGGCCACCACTCTCTTGAGGGTTAGGTGCATCTTCTCTGAACCCAGACCCAGCAGTCCTCTGCTGTAGATGTGTTGGGGGCCTCATATCAGCTGGTGTATACTGAATGTTTGGTGGTCCAGTGTTTGAGAGATCTTTGGGGTCCAGGTTAATTGAGACTCCTGGTCTCCCTACAGGGTCGCCCTCCTCCTCAGTGTCTTCCAGCCTTTCCCTATTCAGCCACAGGGGTCAACAGCTTCTAGTCAGATTTTCCTGTGCTTCTTGCTTCTTCTGGGATGTAGTTTTGCTCCTTATGTTGATGTTTTCCATCTATTATCCTTTGTAGGACTGGATTTGTGGAAAGATATTGTATAAATTTTGTTTTGTCATGGAATATCTTGTTTTCTCCATCTATGGTAATTGAGAATTTTGCTGGGTATAGTAGCCTGGGCTGGCATTTGTGTTCTTGTAGGGTCTGTATGACATCTGCCCGGGATCTTCTAGCTTTCATAGTCTCTGGTGAGAAGTCTGGTGTAATTCTGATAGGCCTGCCTTTATATGTTACTTGACCTTTTTTCCCTTACTGCTTTTAGTATTCTTTCTTTGTTTTGTGCATTTGTTGTTTTGACTATTATGTGGCGGGAGGAATTTCTTTTCCGGTCCAGTCTTTTTGGAGTTCTATAGGCTTCTTGTATGTTCATGGGCATCTCTTTCTTTAGGTTAGGGAAGTTTTCTTCTATAATTTTGTTGAAGATATTTACTGGCCCTTTAAGTTGGAGGTCTTCACTCTCTTCTGTACCTATTATCCTTAGGTTTGGTCTTCTCATTGTGTCCTGGATTTCCTGGATGTTTTGGGTTAAGGTCTTTTTGCATTTTGCATTTTCTTTGACTGTTCTGTCAATGTTGTCTATGTTATCTTCTGCCTCTGAGATTCTCTCTTCTCTCTCTTGTATTCTGTTGGTGATGCTTGTATCTATGTTTCCTGACTTCTTTCCTAAGATTCCTAACTCTAGAGTTGTCTCTTTTTGTGATTTCTTTATTGTTTCTACTTCCATTTTTAGGTCCTGAATGGTTTTACTCAATTCCTTCACCTGTTTGTTTGTGTTTTCCTGCAATTCCTTAAGGGATTTTTGAGTTTGCTCTTTAAGGGCTTCTACTTGTTTACTTGTGATCTCCTGTAATTCTTTATGGGATTTTTTTGTTTCCTCTTTAAGGGCTTGTATCTCTTTACCTGTGTTCTCCTGTTTTTCTTTAAGGGAATTATTCATGTCCTTCTTAAGCTCCTCTATCAGCATTGTGAGATATGATTTTAGATCCAAATCTTCCTTTTCCGGTGTTTTGGGATATCCAGGACTTGCTGCGGTGGGAGTACTAGGTTCTGGTGAAGCCAAGCAGTCTTGGTTTCTGTTGGTAGGATTCTTGCGTTTGCCTTTCGATATCTCTTGATCTCTGATGTTAGATGTTCTTGGTGTCTCTGACTAGAGCTTGTCCTGACCCTTAGAAAGTCACCGGAGAGAAAATGGCAGGTCTCATCGGAGTCTCTGGGTTAAAGCACTCCCTAGAGGCAGGTCCTCCACTTGCAGGGACAGGGTAGAGAAGGTGGCTGATCCACCTCTGTCACTCGGAAGATGAGAGGATCCTGTCCCTGCCACCCTGCAACTCCCTTGCTTGACTCCTGAGGCCTGTGCCTCCCGGTTGGTCCCCGTGTTTTCCATTTTAACATAGGAAATAATTTTCTTTTAGTCTCTTAACTCTCACCTTAAAGACTTAATTTCCTTATTTTTAAACTACTTATTTTTTCTATGATTGTCTATACCTAGTTTTTTCTTTTGTTCTTTAGTACTTAAGCATATTTTAATGCATAGTGTGCCTTTTCAGAGGTTTTCTCAGTTTAGGACTGGCTTCCATTGCCTGTAGCCATTCTCTGGCATGCAGGCCAAACCTTAGAGGGCCAGACCTCCCAGACAGGGACAGTATCGCCACTCTGAGCCATGCGCCAGCTTCTTGGTGGCATCTGCCAGCCTCTGCTGCAGTGACTAGTCCAGGAAACTGCAGTCTCCACCCTGTGAATGTGGACTTGCTGGAGAGTTTGTTGTGCAACTCTGGAATGAGTCCACCAAGCCAGCAGTTAGCAGGCCCTCTCAAGTACTAGGCAGCCCAGCATTCTTGCTGCACAGCAGGGGCCCTAAGGAAGCTGCTTTCCCTGTCCCAGCTGGCTAGGAAAGCTCCTTCTACCCTGGACTTCTCAGGCTTCGAGCCCCACATTCAGTGCTCTATTGGTAACCGAGGGCTTTTTACTCACCCACACTCAAGTTCCTTGAAATAACCACACTGAGACTTCATAATGAATAAATCCCTAGGCCTGACGTTTTGGCTTGTTCCTGCTAGTTTGTAACTTAATTAACCTGGTTATTCTGTTCTGTGTGCTGCCATGTGGTTGGTTATCTCTCCTCAGTTTCATACATCTGTCTTCATCAGTATTCAGGGTGACTCTCTCTTGTACACCTGACTCTATCCCAGAATCCTCTTTCTGTGCTGGAGCTGCTCCCCCAATTCCGTTTCCTGCCTAAGCTAATAGGTCAGCAGCATTTTATTGACAGGTGATGCTTCCATACACTACACCAGAGATTCTCTTGTGTGTGTACATTTGTGTGTGTACATGTGCATACACATGCTTGTGTAGAGGTGAGAAAACAGCTTGAATAGTAGTTGGTTCTCTCTTTCCAAAGATTGGGTCACAGGAATTGAACTAGGCCAAGCCAAGATTTACTACTGAGCCATTTTACTGGCCCCTCTATATTCTTTTTTTTGGGGGGGTGGGGGGGGTGGTTCAAAACAGCGTTTCTCTGGGTAGCCCTGGCTGTCCTGGAACTCACTCTGTAGACCAGGCTGGCCTTGAACTCAGAAATCTGCCTGCCTCTGCCTCCCAAGTGCTGGGATTAAAGTAGTATGCCACCACTGCCCGGCTATAAATTCTTTATATACTAAAATACCTTGAGCTGATTAAAGTTTTTGTATGAGAATTTAAATTTGCCCCACATTTTATTTTATGTTTTGGTCTTTCAGAGACAGAGTTTCTCTGTGTAGCCCAGGCTGTCCTAGAACTCCCATTGTAGACCAGGCTGGCCTCAAACTCAGAGAGATTTGTCTGCCTTTGCCTTCATGGTACTGGGATAAAGATATTTATTTGCTACCACCACCTGGCTTTCACTTTTTATTTTTAGTTCATGTGTGTATGTATGTACATGTGAGTGTAGAGGACAAGGACAGCCTCAGTTGATAGCCTTAGAAGTGTGGCCCATTTCCTGGAAAATAGGCTTTCTTTTGACCTAGAGCTTACCAGTTAGTCTGGACTGGCTCTCCATTCAGCTCCAGAGATGCTGCTGTCTCCACATGCTTAGGACTGAATGGCAGGCATGGACCACCGTGTCCAGGATTGTACATGGTCAGTGGGCTAAAATTCAGGTCTGCATGCATGCAGGCAACACATTGTAACACACAGCTACTTCTCAGGCTTACCTGCTGTTTCTAGTTGGTAAGGAAGGAATAAACAAGCATACAGTAATGACTTTTCATGAGACCAGTTGTTTCAGAAGTGTCTTTTACTTACTTTTAAAGAGAATTACCAAACATTGTAAACTGAGATATTTCTATTTCCTGTATCTACTTTTAGTAAATACTCTTTACACAACAAAGAGCTTCACAAACACATGATAGCAGGTAGCAGCCAGCCTTTAGAGTGTGTGCTATTCTTCAAGTTTGTCTAACTTTTGACTTAGAGCATTTTATTTATTCTGAAACCCAATCTGTGAAACCCAATTTATATTGTGTTTTCATTTTTTCTAGCCAAGATACTGAGATTGAAATAGTTTGGTTTTCTCAACTGTTTTATAGCCATTGTTTATGTTGCAGTCATAAACAAAGCCCATATGCTTCCTGAACTATTTTTCTCATTAAAATTTAAAAATTAAGATTATGAAATGAAGAGTAGTATTTTTAATTTTGAACATGACTAATGTTGTGTACATATGTAGAGTGTGAATTGGAGTAGGATATGAAATAAAGGACATCTTTCAGGTCTCCTTCCACCATGGTAGGACCAAATTCAGATCAACTAAGTTTAACATTCACATTTACCCAGCAAGCCCAACTCAGATGATTATTTTAAAATAGGAAGAAACATAGAAAAATAGATAATATATAGTTCTATTAGATAACCTTCATTATTCTCATTAAATCTATTTCAACGCATGCCTTTTATTGGTTTCCACAGATACTTATACAAGGACTTAAACATTTAAACAGAGCTATTCATGAAGACATTGTGGCTGTGGAACTACTGCCCAGGAGTCACTGGGTGGCACCTTCTTCTGTGGTTTTACATGATGAAGGTCAAAATGAAGATGACATGGAGAAAGAGGAAGAGAGAGAACTGCTGGTATGAAAGAAAGCAAGTCTTGTTTTTTGTCATGGTTTACTGTTTAACATGCCATTGCTTTTGTATTTGTTGAGTAAAACCATAGTTCTGAATTTTTTTTAAAGTTTTATTCATTTTTATATGTGTGAATATTTTGCCTGCATGTGTGTCTATGCAACATGAGTGTTCATTGCCTGCAGAAGCCAGAAAAGGATATCACCTAGAATTAGAATTACTGACAGTTGTAAGCAGCCAATACTCTTAACTACTTAGCCATCTCTCCCATGTTCTGTACTTTTAATCTTATTACAAGTTATGTACAAAGCTGATTTCTGTTTTAACTACACAAGCTTGTCTTCTTTTAGTGACATTATACTTAAATGAGTTTAAGTATTTCAAATTGTGAATCAAGTGGATGTCTGTTACGTATATGATCTGAATTAATGCAGTTTAAGTAAGTAGAAATGTAGAATTTTCTGAACATTTTTTGCAATATTAAATTTTTTTTTAGAACATGTGTTTTTGGGTCTTTGTATTTAGACATGCTTAATTATCCTGTTTCTACTAATATAATTATTGGGAAAAGTGAGTTACTTCTTGTGCATTATTAAGTCTTCCAGAAATGACCTACTTATTTACCCATTTTATGAGGATAACACAGTCCTGGCATGTATAACTCTTTTTGTTTGCTTGTTTGTTTTTATGTTTTTGAGACAGGGTTCCTCTGTATAGCCCTGGCTATCCTGGAACTCACTCTGTAGACCAGGCAGGCCTCAAACTCAGAAATCCACCTGTCTCTGCCTCCCAAGTGCTGGGATTAAAGGCATGCGCCACCACTGCCCGGCATGTGTAACTCTTGTTTTCATTAGTTACAGTCAGTTTCCTGAAGTCTGACTACAACATTATTCTTGCAGAATACAATCTTCTGGAATTGTTAAAGGTCTAATATTATAGGTTCTATTTTCAGTGGTTAACATTTTTTATTTGACTTTTAACTTGGGATAAAATAGAACTGTTAAAGATATATTTACTTTGTAATGGGTTTCATAAACATAACATGTTCTCCATCATAACTACATAATTAACTAATTATTAACTACATATATCTAGTTTGTCTAAACTGGTACTAAATCTTAGTCTCATAATTCCTAGACAGTGTGTTTTGTTAGTAAATTCTCACATTAAATTTGAAAACACTGAGTTCCGACACATTCATTCTGCTATGTAAATCTTCACATTATTTATGAAGTGCTTTATTATCATGGAACAATTAGCATTGTTCAGTTGGTATGGTTGTGTCTAGAACTTTGAAGCACAAAGGTTCTAAGTTTCATGTCCTTGTTTGCTACCTGATTGCATACTCTACTTTGGAAGAAAAATGCCTTCATTTTACTTAGAGGAAATATAACTAAAGATTTTTGTTTTTATATTTCAGCTTAAGACTGCTGTAAGTGAAAAAATGTTAAGGCCTACAGGTAGAGTTGTGGGGATAATAAAAAGGAATTGGAGACCATACTGTGGCATGCTTTCCAAGTCTGATATTAAGGAGGTAAGTAAAGCACTTGTTATGATTTTTGAAAAATGATAATCTCTGACTAGAATTCAAAGCTCCCCCTTTGCCCCTTTTTCCCAGATTTGGTGTGAATATAAACTGGTTTTCCTAAGTTAGGGATGTAACTCAGTGGTAGTGTACTTGTATTGCATGGGCTAGGACCTGCGATTGGTCCTAGGACTCTAATTCTTTTTGTTAATTTTCTCTAGTCAAGAAGACATCTCTTTACACCTGCTGATAAGAGAATTCCACGAATTCGGATAGAAACCAGACAGGCTTCTGCATTAGAAGGACGGAGGATTATTGTCGCTATTGATGGTTGGCCCAGAAACTCTAGATATCCAAATGTAAACTTAAAATATTAATTTTATCTTTGTGTATTTAATTAAAAATTTTTAACTAATATTGTTGATTTATAGTGAAAATATTGTACTTACATGTATACAAATATTTCATAATTACCTAGTCGTAGCATAGATGAATTTCTAATTCCAGTATAGGTCATGTGTCTAGTTTTACTCAAATTGCCATACTGATAACCTTTACTGATAAACTTTGTGGAAGAAGAATGTGAGTCAAATAAATTTTAATAAAATTTTGAAGCTATTGCTTTTAAAGTGTATGTTACATTGAAGGTTAACAGGAACTACACATATCCATTGTGGGCTAAATAAGAATCAGGCCCTCAAAGGCAGTTAAAAGTCTTTGTTATTTTTAACTAAATATTTTTGATTTACTAAAGGGTTTTTTGCTTGCTTGTTTGTTTGTTTTCATATGTATGGGCACTTTGTCTTTATGTATGTCTGTGTGCCACCATACATGCCTGATGCCCAAGGAGGCCATTGGGGCTTTCAGTCCTGGAGCTGCAGTAACAGATCATGTGGGTGCTGGGGAATGAACCTGGGCCCCTCTGCAAGAGCAACAGTGTTCTTAACCACTCAACCACCTCTCCACCCCCAAAGGGTTGTTTTAGTATGTTGTTAGAGAAAAATGTAGAAATGCTGAGGTGATACATAAAGGGATGGAATATTCAGTACAGTAAAATATGAATTAATTGTAAAGTGTGCCTTTCTGATAATACCTTTTGATTTCAGGGACACTTTGTAAAAAATTTAGGTGATGTTGGAGAGAAAGAGACAGAAACAGAAGTTTTGCTGCTTGAGCATGATGTTCCTCATCAGCCTTTTTCCCAGGCTGTTCTTAGCTTCCTGCCAAAGATGCCCTGGAGCATTACTGAGAAGGTCAGTTGAGAACACTCAGCAGTGACTTTACATAATGTGTTATCTTATCCTAGAGTTTTTGTTTCTTTGTTGTTTGTGTTGGTAATTGAACCTAGGGCCTTATGCAAGTTAGTCAGGCACTCTAACACTGGAGTAAATCCTTAGCCCTATTTTAAGTGTTGGTTTTTCTTTTCAGTTGGGTTTTTTACTAAGTCACCCACTCTGCCCTGGATCTTTGTCCTGCCTTAGACTCCTGAGTATCTCCGAACCAGACCACGATGTAGTTTAATTTCTATATGTTTTCAAATAATAAAAACCATGGCTGCTTCTTCACATTTAGTTAGTCACAGCATTGTTACGTGTTTACTATTCTAAAAGTAGTGGAACCTTGGAGAAGGGAACCTAAAAATGAGGCAGACTAAAGTCTTAGGCAATAGCCAGCTTTATTCAGAGCATCAGACACTTTGTACTCTGAGGGTTAAATAGAGGTAAACGGTAAGGTGTACAGGTCCATGCACAAGCCACATGTGTCAAAAACATGTTTTTCCAAAGAGGCATATAAATAACAATAGCCAGCTGTGATGAATAATATAAACTCACTCCTATCTTCTACAACTGGGAAGAGCACGGAAGCATAGTCCAAGAAGAGTTTCATGTTTCTAAAGAAATGAGGTCCCAAGACTCTTAGACCCTTTCTTGGAGTTTCCTCATCCGCACTCAGAATCTCACATAACTCCCTTTTTAAGGTGTTATACAGATCATTTGCTTTTTTCACTGAAAGATGATGTCTCCAGGCTATAGAATTAGTAGCATACAATAAGTTTCTCTATAACATGGAAAGCTAACTTATTTTTATGGAAATATTTGTTTCCCACGCCAGCGGTGTAGTTATTGTATTCCTCCAGGTTTTCTGTTGTTTTTCTTTTTTCTTTTTAGTACAGAATAGAGTTTATTTAGGGCATGGGGAAGGGAGTTAAGAGGGTAGTAGAGGCTGAGAAAGGCAGAGAAGGAGAGAGTAAAGAAGTAGAGCCTGGCCATGACCATGTGGAGAGATGGGGAGAAAGAGGCAAGAGGCAAGGGGGAGAAGCAGGAGTAAGAGCTGTTGATTTTCTTGCTAACATGGTGTCTTGTAGGACATGAGAAACCGAGAAGACCTGAGGCACCTGTGTGTCTGCAGTGTGGACCCTCCAGGCTGTACTGACATAGATGATGCCTTGCATTGCAGAGAGCTCAGTAATGGACACTTGGAGGTACTAACGTTATCTCTACTCTCTTAGCTCATGGGGTTCGCTTCTAGGGTTCATTGTTTTTTGATCTAGGATAGACTATAAAAGTATAGCTGTAAAAACCAGTAGTTGTATATCCGAGTTGAATTAGTAGCTGTGACGGAGTCCATTTCCATTTAGCTACATTTCTTCTGATCTAAATCTCATTGTAAGTCTACTATTAATTTTGCATAGTGACATCTTTTTATTTTATCTTTTTAAGGTTGGTGTTCATATTGCGGATGTTAGCCATTTTATCAGGCCAGGAAATGCGTTGGATCAAGAATCAGCAAGAAGAGGAACAACTGTTTATCTTTGTGAAAAGGTAAATATATTAACTTTCAAATTTTACACTGATCATAGCACTTTGCATTTTGTTTTGTTTTGATGGCCTCAAACTTTTGATTTTCCTGCCTCAGTGTCCAGAAGGCTAGCCAGGAACTTTTTTGTTTTGTTTTGTTTTGTTTTCGAGACAGGGTTTCTCTGTGTAGCTCTGACTGTTCTGGAACTCACTCTGTAGATCAGGCTGGCCTCAAAGTCAGAAATCTGCCTGCCTCTGCCTCCCAAGTGCTGGGATTAAAGGCGTGCGCCACCACTGCCCAGCCTGAGTCAGGAACTTTTGGTTTCATGAGCAATCACAGTCTAAAGTAAATACATGATATATTTATGTAAAAGAAATGCATGGACAAAGGTGTCCTAAGTCACAGAGAATATTGCATTTTATGGCCTGAGGCAGTGGCTCAGTTGGTAAAGTACTGGCCACTCAAGCACAAGGACCTGAGTTCAGTTCCTGACAGCCAACTAGAAACTGTAGCACATGTGTAATCCTAGCATTGGTGGGTAACAGGTGAATCCATGAAGGTCACTGACCAGAATAAACAAATCAGTGAAGGCCAGGTGCGGTGAGACTCTAGCTCAAAAAAATACAGTGGAATGTGATCTGGGAATGCTTTATAATGTTAACCTCAGGCCTCTGAATACATGAGCATGTACATACGCCAAACAGGAAAATTGTAATTTGCTATCTAGTGATCCAAGCAACACTTAACTGTAGTTGATATAAATTATGTTCCGTAAGTATGATTGGGGAGAGTGGGGTGGCACTGAGGAGATGGCTCACAAGTTAAAAGTTAAAAGCACTGGCTGCTTTTCCAGATGACTTGGGATCAATTCCTACAATGCACATGATGGCTTATAACAGTGTACGCACATTTCTAGGGGATCCAGTGTCCTTTACTGGCCTCTTTAGGTACCAGGCATGCACATGTTGTGTAGACAAGCAAAATGTGTATACACATAAAATTAAAAGCCCTTTAAAGTATTGGTTTTATACATTTATACAGACCAGGTGATAAGATGGGAAGAGGGGGAAGGGTAATATTTTATAATTCATTTTTAAAGTGTATTGTAAAACTCAAAAGTTTATTTTTTACTTTTAAGTATATTTAAAACACTGTAGTTTTGGTTTAGCAGTGGGAAAATCTTAGTTGGTAAGGGTTTGTAAGTTACCAGGTACCAACTTATCAAGACCAGAAATTTCAGATTTTGACAGGCCAGGTAGTGGGACTGAAACCTTAATCCACTGGCACAGATGCCGCTGCCTTCCGGAACAGTTCCTTAATCCACTGGCACAGATGCCGCTGCCTTCCGGAACAGTTGTGTGTCTTTTCCTACGGGGTGTTGTTTTCTTAGTTCTCTAGTCATAAGGACCAGAACGGACCCTGCCCCTTCCTGCTCTCCTGATGCTATTTGCAAGTAGATACAACTGTGACTGTGCTTAAGTAACTTGAGGTTTGTTGTCCTCTCTTCCAGAGGATTGACATGGTTCCAGAGTTGCTTAGCTCCAACCTCTGTTCCTTAAGATCCGACGTTGACAGGTATTTCTGCATTGTTTTTGATAAGAGGGACTTGTTAACTATATTAATTGATTCCCATAAACCAGTATCATCTCTTTTTCCCTGAAGGTTGGCATTTTCCTGTATTTGGGAAATGAATCATAATGCTGAAATATTAAAAACGAGATTTACCAAAAGTGTCATTAATTCAAAGGTTAGTGTTATGATTCATTTCTGACATTTCAAATTTTTTGTGCTCTTAACAATTTCTTAGATACTTTTGAAAAAATTAGATTCTATAAAATTAAAATTTCCAGTGTTATTAGTAGTCCCTAGTTTGTTTCAGAATTTAAAATATGCTTAATTATTGATATTTTCCAGAAGTTACTTTATGTAGTAATTGTCCTGTATTCAGGAACGTAGAACCTACACACCTCACTTAAAGAGCTTTAGGCTGTAAGTCATTAATTGCAGTTAAAAATATTACTGTTTGAGACACTAGCATGGGCATCATGGATACCATAAATTATAGTTAGATTCCAGTAGAACTCACCTGAAACTATATTGAACAGAATAGAGCTAGATTTTTTGTTTTTGTACCTCTCCCTGTATTCTCTTCCAGTCATCCTCATCTTGTGCTAAATAGTTCTCCAGTGTATGCCACATGCTTTTCTTGTAATGATGTTTTCAGTCAGGTTTTTAGTTCCACGTTAGTATCACTCTGTTCTGATGACTAGTAGAAAGCACTAATACCAGCAAATAATGATGTGGGGATGATTTTGACCTTTAGAGAGTCATATTTTTAGAGTATTTTGAGGTAATAATCCTCTGAACAATAGTTTTTTGTTGTTGTTTTATCGAGACAGGGTTTGGATGTGTGTAGCCAAAAGAGATCTACCTGCCCCTCTCTCCCGTGTGCTAGGATTAAAGTCATGCACTATCACCACCCTAGTGGCATAGTTGTTTTAACAAAATATATGAAGTAAAATTAAAAATTAATGAACATATAAACATTTTTCTGGAAAGAGAATTATTAACCCTTAGTAGATAAAGGTACTCTGAGAAACTTGACTTGGCCTGTATTAAGTTACTCCCTTCTGTGGTTTGTGAGTTTTAATTATAAAGCTACTTTTATCTTTTAATAGCTTCCCACCTGGACAGAAATAGGAACAAAAGCAGTTATTGCCATATTTGGATTATCTGTTACTAGAGATTGCTTTGAACTTTTAACACTTTTATCCCATTTTGGATTCTGTTTTGTTGGTTAGTGTCCTGTAAAATACTTCTAGACTCTTCTTATTTGCCAGCGAGTAGGGGAGTAATAATCCTTTGGAAAGGAGTTTAGAGAATAGCCTGAACCTGCCTTGTGTTTTATTGTAGTATTTCCTCAAAATACACTGGTTTAAATAAGGAAGTATTAGAAAAACTTCCATTTTCCTTTATTTTAAGGGAAATTGCTCATGTTATATAATGATTGCTTGAGTTAAGCAAACTAGAAATCATAGGTGTAAATTTAAGTATTGCAATAGATTCTTCTTGTTACTTATTTCAGGCTCCCTGAAAGCATGGCTATTTGTGTAGTGGGATATGAGATAAAATAATGCAGTTTAAAGGTATGGAGTATATGAAAAGCTTGCTGTGCAAGTCTGAATAGCCAAGGTAGGATTTCCAGAGCTCACATCAAGCTGGACATCGTGGTGGACGTACTCGTAATGCCAGTGTACTCCCGTAAGGACACAAGAACCATCACTGCACCACCTATCTTGGCTTATCAAGCAGTGAACAAGAGAGACCCTATCTTCAACCAGGAAGGGGGAGAAATAGTGCCTCTGACCATATATGCATGGTGGTATGTGTGGCCCAGTACTAACATGAGTACACAGCATACACAAAGTATGGGTCAAATAGTAAAAGCGTTTTTATTAGCCATGAGAATTATATTAACCTAAGGTTTCTTTCTTAGGCTTCTCTTACATATGCTGAAGCACAGATGAGAATTGATTCAACGGCTATGAATGATGATATTACCACTAGTCTCCGTGGACTAAATAAACTAGCTAAAATTCTCAAAAAGGGAAGGATTGAAAAGGGGTATGTTCTAAAAATATCTATTAACACATGCTTTAATCAGTTACGATATTCAGATAACATTTGGTTTCTTTAGTGTATTTTGTTAGAACAGTGGTTAATTAGCTGGTAGACTATATACTTAATAGATTTTTTATCATGGCCATTTGCCTTACCATAACAGGCATAGAGCAGTGGCATTGGAAAGAAAGCAGTTAAAAGGAGATGCAATCTTGAAAGACTGCTGTAAGAGGGAACCATATATAAGAGCCTTCAGAGGTCGGTCCTGAGGTTTTGAAACGAGCAGTTAAGAAAAATGGTTTTGCTGGTGATGCAAATGCTGCCTCTGGACTGCTCATACAGAGTGTTTAACATGAATTCCTGAATATTAGCAAGTGAGCATTTTTGCTAAGCAACCATGTGTGGCCAGTGACTACCATATTTGAATAATTAAATATGAAATTTAAAACCATTTACAGATTGGGTATTTGCATGAAAACAGAGTTATCAAACTAAAGATGCTGCTCAAACTTAAGTATAAGGTTAACATTGTTTTTTTTTTTTAACTTCTCTATGATTCTCCAACCTTATTAAAATTATTTACAGCCTAGTGACACATGCCTTTAATCCGTATGCTCAGGAGGCAGAGGCAAGTGGATGTCTGACTTCTATTCAAGACCAGCCTGCTCTAAATAACTAGTCCAAGTGTAACCAAAGCTAAAGTAAAGCCCCTGTCTCAAAAACCAACAACCAACAAACAGGCTTTCAGGTTGATTTGGAACTTGATGAAAGTAGTTCCACCTCTGAAGACGTCTTAGTGTGAGACCTTGGGAACTTTGCAGAAGGAGAACATCATTAAGAACCACACATAAGTAATAAATAATAAATAGCCTACAGCAGTCTCATGGGAATAGCCATCAGTGCTTGGGCTGTTTCAGTGGGAGTTTGCAAGTCTCCATGCGGGTGCCTATGCATCTCTGACTAGCCTGTGTAAGCTGCCCTGGTCCTCTCCATCATTGCCCATCCACAGTACTTTGTTTGTTTGCCACAGAAAATGAAATATGGCAGTTTGCCTATTTTTAGATGCTTTAAAAAAATTTTAGATATTTTTATATAGCTTAATAAAAGCATAGTTAGGCTTTATTTTAAAATCAAGCAAAACTTTGTAGATGCTCATAAAGCCTTCCTAAGAAAAACTCTTATATACTTATACACTCATTTTCTTTTTTAAAGGAATTAACTTGTAGAATCTTTTCTTTCTGGTTCCTCTGACTAATTTGTCTCATTTTTACTCAGGGCTTTGACTCTATCTTCTCCAGAAATCCGATTCCACATGGACAGTGAAACTCATGACCCAATCGATCTGCAGACCAAGGAGCTGAGGTATGGGACTTTTTACAGATATTAAATATTACATTTAAACATAATGGCTACTGTAGATACTGTCACCAGAGGATTTATGCCTAAAACAGTTGTTACAGTTAGAATATCTTGGAAGTAAACGTGATCTTACTTTTGTAGCTTTTCTCTCATAAAGTTGAGATAGGATAGTAGAAAGAGTTCACATTTGCCTTGATTTACTTTAAGAACTTGAGTCCTAATAGTTATAGAGAAAAAAGACTGCAGTGATTGATTTCTTAAGTACATAATACCGTATACAGAGCGATAAAGGGGCCACAGCTGTGCATCTTAAGGGGTTGCTTAAGTTGCTGCCTTTTTGAGAAGACTCAAGGGTGTTCCCAGCACACACACCTGCAGCATGCACATAAACTAACTAACTAACTAAATAAGTCTTTAAAAAGTGTTACGTTTTTGAAGCTAAATTCTATTTTTTTCCAGAATTCTTCATATTTTGTTTTATCACACTCACAATGACAGACATTAAACTGTTTGAAGTTGGAATGCACAGACTCCTGTCTTGCTCTTTGAATTGTTTAATGAAGCTAAATTCTTTTTTTTGTTGTTAAAGATTTATTTATTTATTATTATAAATGAGTACACAGAAGAGGGTATCAGATTTCAATATGGGTGGTTGTGAGCCACCATGTGGTTGCTGGGATTTGAACTCACAACCTTGGGAAGAGCAGTCAGTGCTCTTACCCACTTGAGCCATCTCACCAGCCCCGAAGCTAAATTCTTAACTTTGATTTTACTGCTACTGATTATATAACTTAAAGTTGAGACCAGTCATTGGATTTTCCTATATGGAAGGCTTCCTAATACTTTAAAGTTAATATAATTTAGAAATATTGTCAAGAAATTGTTGATTTTAATAATTAAAATATGATTGAAAATTAATCCTCTGTGTTCAGTGATTCTAGAGATAGGAAACCATAGATATAGCTTGCAGATCATTTATTAAACTAGCTTAGAATTTAGAATAAAAGTTGCACCAGATTGTTTTAAGAATTGAGAAGTTGCCGGGCGGTGGTGGCGCACGCCTTTAGTCCCAGCACTTGGGAGGCAGAGGCAGGCGGATTTCTGAGTTCGAGGCCAGCCTGGTCTACAGAGTGAGTTCCAGGACAGCCTGGGCTATACAGAGAAACCCTGTCTCGAAAAACCAAAAAAAAAAAAAAGAATTGAGAAGTCAACTGAATGGAAGTTTTCATGCTTCTGCTAAAAATGATCTTCATGGAAGAGAATAATGTTGCACATCAGTCACTTACAAACCAGTTTTGTCTATTGTCTCTGTGTTAGTGTATTTAAACATGTATTTATAAAAGAATTGAAAGTATGTTACTGACTTGTTGGTAAAAATGTGAGGAGTTGAGATAACATGTGTGAACTAGCTTTTAATTCTCCTAGGAAAGTTTATTTTTATAGTTCTTTTTTGTAAGGGGAAGTAAAGATGTTGGCTTTGTATTTATGTTAATAAAGTTAGTAAAGCTTCCATTTTTCTCCCTTGAGTTCAGTTTGAAAAGATACTAGATTTGTTCAGGAGAGACAGAGTTAACAGACTGTTAGTATAGAAGCTGAGACATTAAGGAATCAAAAGGTATTAAAAATAGATAGGTGTCACCTGTTAATGTGTTTACACAGGAAGTGTTTGCTTTATCACTAGAAACGTTAGCTTGTGAATAAATGTGATAAGTATCTCAGTTTTTCTTTCCTTATTTAATGATTTTCCTGACTGACAGAGAAACAAATTCCATGGTGGAAGAATTTATGTTACTCGCTAATATTTCTGTTGCAAAAAAAATTCATGAAGAGTTTTCTGAACATGCTCTGCTTCGAAAACATCCGGCTCCGCCTCCCTCCAATTATGAAGTTCTTGTTAAGGCAGCTAAGTCCAAGGTAAAGATTGAAAAGTAATATGTATTTGTATTGTAATCTCTACATTACACTGAAAAAACTAATATTCAGGTTCTTATAAAATTTCAATTGCTATAAAATAAACTAGTTTTTTTATATTAAAAAAATGTGACTTGGGGTAAGGACATCTCTTCCTACATACACATTATGTCCAATGAGGAGTACCCAGTCCTAAAGCCAAATGATTCAGTAACCTAAGTTATTTACAGTATCTTAGGCAAAGTGTACTCTTCTATCTCTTTATACATGGTGTCCTGGCTTGTTTCTTGTCAACTTGACACAAGCTAGAGTCATCTGAGAGATCGGAACCTCAGCTGAGAAAATGCCTCCATGAGATTGGCCTGTCAGCAAGACTTAAGGGCATTTTCTTTAAGCTCATTGTCTGACTCCTAGATACCTTTCCTCCCTTTCTCTTTCCTTACTTTCCTCATTCTTAGGCTTGGCATGACCTAGCTTACTTTGGTTTTCCTTGGGTCTTGTATAGACCATTTTCTCCTATTGCAAGCATGTAACAAATAGCATTGGCTCCCTGGACATCACTGGAATAGTATGGTGTGGGTTTCTGGGTTTACACTGCACTTAGCACACCTTATCCATCAGTACTGCCCCAGCCTCCCAGCTCCTGGTTACTGTAGATTGGGCGATTTTCTGTGGTTGTCTTATTTTTCTTACTAAGACATGGGTAAAATAAGAGAGGGGGTAGTTTTTTTCCTGTAAGCTACAGTACAGCAGCTGAGCTTGATGGACAACACTGTTTTACTGGCCCAGCATGTTACTCGTCTTCACGTCAACTTTCCATGAAGGAAAGTATGTAAAGAAGAAGCCAGACATACTGAAAAGTGTCTGTAGCTACTTTATTTCCTTTTCCCCTTAGAGATAAGTAAGCATAAATTGGGGTATGAGAAAGAAATGGCATGTCCTCCTCTCTCTTGGAACTTTTCCAAAATCTTGATACTTTCAAATGCATTTAGGGTTTTTAAAGCTTTAATACTATACAAAGCAATCATTATTTATTTTAAAGTTATTTTTAGTGCCCCTCATTATCCAATAAAATATGTGAGTTCATACTATTTGTACACAGACACTGTATTTGGTCTGTTCATACTTTAAAGATAGGGCACTAATTCTGGCTGTGGATGCTAGTGCATGCCTTTAATCCCAGTGCTTGGGCGACAGGCAGGCTGATCTCTGAGGTCCAGGCCATCTAAAGCTACACAGTGACAAGTCTGGGGGGGGGGGGGGGAGGGAAAGAGAGAAGGAGGATACTACTGATTTTGAATTGTTTCATTTGGTGCTTCTCTTCCTTTTATTGACAGAATTTGGAAATTAAGACTGATACAGCCAAATCTTTGGCTGACTCTTTGGACCGGGCTGAGTCTCCTGATTTCCCATACCTGAATACTCTGTTAAGGATATTGGCCACTCGCTGTATGATGCAAGCTGTCTACTTCTGTTCTGGGATGGATAATGACTTTCATCACTATGGCTTAGCCTCCCCAATATACACGCATTTCACTTCTCCTATCAGAAGGTATGTTTTTTTCCATACAAAAGTAAAACTTTTTAAAAAGGTTAATTTTTAATGAAAAAATTTAAAACTAACTTGCTATCATTCTTACTTCATCTTCTGTACGTAGATATGCAGACATAATTGTTCATCGGCTGTTAGCGGTGGCGATTGGGGCCGATTGTACTTATCCAGAGTTGACAGACAAACACAAGCTTTCAGATATATGTAAAAACCTCAATTTCCGGCATAAAATGGCTCAGTATGCCCAGCGTGCTTCAGTGGCTTTTCACACGCAGGTATTTGTCTTTTGTCTGTAGTGCTGGGGTGGGAAATGTTGTTCATTTTGTACTGAATTTCAAAAGTGGACTTCTAACAAGATTGTATGTTATTTTACAGTTGTTTTTCAAAAGCAAAGGAATAGTGAGCGAAGAAGCCTATATTCTCTTTGTAAGAAAAAATGCAATCGTGGTGTTAATTCCAAAGTATGGCTTAGAAGGTACAGTTTTTTTTGAAGAAAAAGATAAACCAAAGCCACGTCTTACTTATGATGATGAGGTAAGGTATTGCTGATCCTTCTTCTGTGGAAGAAAGGCAGATTTTCTTTACCATTGGCAAACCATAGCTATAAATTGTTAAAACTTCTGTATTTATATCCTAAGTCTCAAAAACACATGGCAGAAACTCTACATTTCATCAGCTGAACTTTGGTATATGCTCAAAAAATGTCATCCCACTATATCTTCCTCCATGCACAAGCATTCTTTCTTTCTGTTGCATGCACAGTTAAACAGGTAAAGGAGTACCTGACTGACTCAGGGAAGGGGTTATACGTGGTTTTTCTTTTTGTCAGTTTACTTGTTTTATCTTATCTTACACATCTCTATTTCACTAACGTACTAGAATGAAATTTATTATTATTTTTTTTTTTGGTGTTTTTGAGACAGGGTTTCTCTGTATAGCCCTGGCTGTCCTGGACTCACTCTGTAGACCAGGCTGGCCTTGAACTCAGAAATCTACCTGCCTCTGCCTCCCAAGTGCTGGGATCAAAGGCGTGAGCCACCACGCCCGGCTAGAATGAAATTTCTTAAGAGACTATTTAAAGGGCGTTCTGTTCCTTTACTGCAAACAGCTGATTCACTAAGATGAGTGAATGCATTATCAGGACTGCCTTAGTGATAAACTGAAGTGTGCACAGAAATAGACTGTTAGGTCAATGTGGGTTTTCAATTGATTACTAAGTGCTTATATTGTGAGTTCTTTTATTCTTTGAAAATCTCATACACAGATACAATGTATTTTGATTATATCCACCCTGTACTTTTTCTGTCCAACTCTCTAGAACCTAGCTCATTTCCCTTCCAACTCCCTGTCCTTTTAAACTGGGGAGTAGGTAATATTTAACATTTAAATTACTGTGGAATGTAATCCAGAAATAGAATTGACATTTAAGTTTAAGAAAAAACTTGTCAATTTTTTTTTTCAAGGTACCTTCACTCAGAATAGAAGGTACAGTGTTCCATGTGTTTGATAAAGTTAAAGTGAAAATCACATTAGACTCATCAAATCTTCAACATCAGAAAATCCGCATGGCCCTTGTAGAACCACAGGTGAGACCAAATTTAATGGGTATGAAAAAATTAACAATCTTTTGTGAGTGAACTAGTTGTCAAGTAATGTTAAGATCCTAGGTATTCCAAATATTTGCATAGCAATCCTACTTTCCATTTGACCCACACCATTGGATTCCAGGCATCAGATTCTAGAGGTCGTCCTCAAAGCTAACATCTATGACTCTTCAGTTCTCTTGCTTATGCCTTTACTCTAGTTTTAGAATAGACAAGTTAAGTATAGGTGCTTCCCCGAAAGGGCTGTTTTTGCTCATTTTGTTTTGTTTTGTTTTGGTTTGGTTTTTTTGAGGCAGAGCTTCTTTCTCTGTAGCCCTGGCTGTCCTGAACATGCTATCTATGCACCTTTAGCTCAGATGTGACTGCCTCTGCTTCCCAAGTGCTGGGATTAAAGTGTGTGCTTCCAAGCCTGCCTAAGATACTGACTGATTTTTAAGCTTTTGGTGCTTGTTGTGTGCTGCATTATAAATCCATTAGTTTAAATTGGCAGAGCTGTTATATTATAAACCCACTGCCCAAATTGAAGCTTCTCAGTTGTTCTGCTGTGTAGACAAGTTTAGCCTTGAATTTGCAGTGATCTTCCTGCCTGTTCTCCCTAAGTGCTGAGATTGTTGGTGTGTACCTTCATACACAGTGCTTCTGAGACCCTTGGCTCACCTCTGAACATAGGTACTTAGGGTGCATAATTGTGGATGTTGCAGCCTTTCAGTGCCATCTTTTCCACTGAAAAATCCATGTAAAGTTGAAAGTAGTAGTGGTAAAAGGGGAAGGTGAGGTAAAAGTGATTTCTTATCTGATGCTTCTAATCGTGTGATTCCCCTCCCCCATTTACACCTTTTTAGATACCAGGAATAAATATTCCTCCTGATGTTTCAGACATGGATCTTAATGGACCAGGGGGAAAGAAGAGGAAACTTGAAAAATAGCTACATTCAACAGAAAACTTCAAAGACTGTCTACTTTGACAAGACCATCAAAATTGAAAGCATACTTACAAGCTCCCGTGTGATAGCTACTTTTAAATACATTTCAATAATTTTAAGAAATTTGCATTTTTATTGAGTTGCTGACTGAATCTATCTTATACTGTGCTTCTGCAACAACAAAAATTATGCAGAAAAATTCATTTGAATATCCATCACTAAAATGGTGACAATAACAACTTCAGAGATCTGTGATGATCATTTAAATGGATTATTCATCTTCTCATTGAAGATGGGATTAATATTATCTAAGTACTTTAATATAGAAAACAACCTGTCAATTTCTGAGGAAAATAGCATTTTAGAAGCAAAGAACAAGCCTTTCTAAATCTTCAGCTGTCAGTGTTTGGCATTTAATCTTTTTGCCATTTTAATTTGCCTACTTACAATGTGTTCATATATTTTGAAAAGACTCCTCTATTTTACCAGTGGTCCTCAAACACTTGTGAATGTTTCAGGATTATAGGAAAACAAAAACTGGGGTATCTTGATCTGATTTGGAACACTGATTTCTGTTGTTAACAGGTATTTAAGTTCAGTCATCATCTCTAACCTTGGTTGCCAATAGTTGCCCACACAGGGCATTCCAGAGGAGGAGGAAAGGTCTGCTTCCTCACAGAGACAGACAGACAGACAATTCTCAGGAATTGGAATGACATGCAGGCATACAGCTGAGGAACAAATGAAGTCTCATTTGGTGTGCCAGATTGCACTTGTCTTGCAAATCCCAGATTAATGATTACATTGGTATTTAGGAATATTTTAACATGCAACTTTGCTTTACTCCATTTCCAGTCAAGTACACTAGTTCTATACAAATCCCCAGGTGTATGTGGATATAGCTACAGGTTTTACAAACACACAGGCATTTGTTTTTTTTCCCCCCCAGCTTTCTGTTACTGAGGAAAACATCAGTACATTAAGGCAGAACTTGATGTATCTAAAGGAAGACAAAAGTGTTTGGCCCAGATAAAACGAAGCAGTGACTGCGACGAGAGCAGGAGGCTGCAAACCTGTTCATAAAGTCACAGCATGTCAGACTGTTAGCTGAACTCTAGCCATAGCAGGACTGCTGCAATGGTAGTTTATGAGCATCTAGATAATATGTAAACAAGTATGGTTATGTTCTTGAAAAAAATCATTTACCCAAGGAAACAAGCTTCAGTTTTATGTATAACAGTTTTTTGCTGTTGAGTTGGGCATATAGCATACAGCTAAGTGGTTAATTGTTGCCTAGTATGTGCAGGCCTTGGATTTGATCTATTGGAAAACACAACACAGCTCTTTATCAGTTAAGAGGCAAGCACTGGCTACACTTCGAGGATCTGAGTTTGATTCTTGACACTGACATGTCTGATAGGCAACTGTAACTCTGGTTCCAGGAGTTTCAGTACCATGTCTGGCCTTCAGCATTCAGGTAATATACAGACATATAAAATTTAAAATGTTAAAATCTATTTGCCGTAGTTTACCAGCATTAGAAGCCATCTTGGTAATAGAAAGCCAGTAAGTTATGTCTTTTATCTCCCTGTGTGTTTGTGCATATTAGGGCAACATAAGGAATACAAGCTTTAATCAAATACCTATATTCCCCAAAGCCTTTCTTGAGGCTTTAGAATATTTTCTCTAGTGCTAGTTATGAAACTAAACAGATTACATAAGATACGGTTAGCTTCCCAGTGTCCAGGCTGTGCATCTCCAGCTTTGAAAAGATGAAGGTACTTAAAAAACAACAAAAAAAAACAGTATTCACCCAAATAACTATTTTCATTGTATTTATAGTAGAGATACAGAAATAACTTGGATTTGATGTGTATGGAAAAATGTGCATACCTTACATGCAAAGACTGCCATTTACAGACATTAGTATCCATTGATTGTTATTATTTTAATCCATGGGTGGTCTAGAACTAGTTCCTCTTAGAATTGAGGATGACTGGATTGCTCTAAAATTCAAAAAGCAGCCAGATAAGAAAACACCCTTGACCTTCACATTCTAGAGACTGAAACAAGACTAAAAGTTGAATGAAAGCTAAGGCTACATTATGAGAACATCTGAAAACAAACTCAAAGAGCCTTTTTAGGACTGCTATTCCTGTTTAACAGATAAAGCTTAGATCAAGGCTGGAGACAAGTTGTTTGAGCCTAGGTTATAGTTACTACTATAGAAAACTGATAGGTAACCAGGGAGACTGCTCCTCTTAGACTCAGAAATCATAGATAATAGCTGTTTTCAGATAAACAAACTGGCTAGTCAACTTCCAGTGTTGTATATTTCACAGCATGGTTAGTATTGGTGGAGCAGATAAGGTCACAAGCAGAGTGTGTCAGTGTTTAAGTTAGCAATCAACATACCAAGGATGGAGTACCATACAGAACAAGGAGGAAAATGACATAATGGGAGTAAATCTTTATTTTTTAGGACTAATGAATCATTTTGAGTTGTTTTTAAGAAAGTACGTATAAAAATACAGTGCTTGTTTTCAAACATATCCATCTTTTCTAATACAGAGTTTTAAAATGTATTTTATTTAGCTAATTTCCCAATTGTTTCTTCATAGTTCTTCATAAGCTCAACAGGAATTCCACGGTCTCCCAGTGATTCTGATTCTCCCATGTTCTGTTCATCTCCCTACCAACCCTAGAAATGACGGTACATGCTACTGTGGCAGCCCGCATTCGCCCCTATAGATTGCAGCACATAGAATGGTGCCCAGTAGCATCTTTCTTCTACATTTATAGTTTTTAGAGTACTAACTAGAGCG
Organism: Montemys delectorum; assembly: GCA_019843815.1. Lineage (NCBI taxonomy): Eukaryota > Metazoa > Chordata > Mammalia > Rodentia > Muridae > Montemys > Montemys delectorum. The sequence goes on along the minus strand of JADRCD010233148.1, from coordinate 402 downwards.
GTTATACCATGAACCAAGTAATTTCCCCACAGAAATGAGGTTTTAGGAAGTCCATTTTACTTCTTTTTTACCTTCGTAAGTTTTAAATCTCAGGATTTCTTTCACAGTTTCATGTAAAAATATATAGTGTGTTCAGTTTCGACATTTTTCTCATGTTCCAAGAACTGGTAAGTTCAAGACTACCATTCAGAGTCTGAAACAAGCAGTTCATTTACCCTGTAGGACAGGAGATAGGCATGAGACCTGCCATAGTTTTTTTTGTTAAACAAACCACTTGAAGCAAATATAAAAATATTTATTGATTTTAAAAAATAAATGTATAATTTAACAACTTGGAGCTTCTGGTCCTGTCACTAATTTCCTTTGCAGCCTTTCACATTAAGGAGGGAAGCAGGCACATTC